>PVHP010034293.1:0-19207 GCA_004024765.1 Zapus hudsonius
GACAGACAGACAGACAGACGCTGGGTCTGAAAGCCCCCCTTCATCTGTGGGGAGCACCCCCACTGCTTCTAGGAGCCCTGGGCCCCAGATGTTTACACCACACCTGCACGGGGGTTTTTGTAAGCAAGCCCAGAGGCGAAAAGTCAGAGGATGCAAAGATGGTGAGACAATTCTATGCCTTTATTTATTCCTTGTTATGGGATAAATCTGTCTTCGGAGCTATTTACTGGAGCTAAACTTTATTCTTTTGAGATACACAGGTAAGGTTTATATTAGATGTTTGAGCTCAAAGGACCCAAAGCATCCTAAAATCTAATAACAGCTTTACTTACATAACTATATATATACATATATATATAATATGTGTTATAATATAATATTGGCAAGGATTTTAAAAGCAAAATCAGAGCAGGGCAGAATGATGCACACCTTTAATCCCAGCACTTGGGAGGCAGAGGTAGGAGGATCACCATGAGTTCAAGGCCACCCTGAGATTTCACAGTGAATTTTCTGGTCAGCATGGGGCTATAGTGAGACCCTACCTCAAAAACACAAACAAATAAGAAAAGCAAAATCACATGCCTGCAATTCTAGCTATGCAAGAATAAGGCAGGAAGACTGGCTTGAACTCAGGAATTCTAGGCCAACTATGGCAATATATCAAATCCCTGTCTCTGGATGGATGGATGGAATTAAAAACCAAAGGCAGGGCTGGTGAGATGGCTCAGCCATTAAGGCACTTGCCTCCAGTGCCTAAGGCCCCGGGTTCAATTCCCCAGGACCCACATAGGCCAAACCCACAAGATGGTGGCCCTGGTATTCTCTCTCTCTCTCTCTCTCTCTCTCTCTCTCTCTCTCTCTCTCTCTCTCTGCTTGAAAGTGAATAAATAAAATATTTTTTGAAAAACCAAAGGAATAGGGCCTCATCCACTTTGAAAAACTGCATACTACATCCAAGATCAAGTTGGGAAGAACTTAAATGTTATCAGAGATACTATTTTCCGATCATCTTAAGTGCCCTTATCCGCAGACATGGACTATCTTCTATTTATTTCATTCTTTAAATTCTTCCATCAATATAGCTTTAGAGATCATAAGTCACTCATATTACTATGAACACTGCAGAGGTATACATTTAAATTTCTCTCCTAACAGAAGCAAACAAAGAATGATATGTCTTTTTGCCCTCAATGAATTTTCAACTTTTTCTAAAACTGTCTTAAGCCTAACCCTCGGCTGAGGCAGCCCCCATGTTTCCCAGGGGAGACAAGATAGCTACAGCATCTGTTCACAAGGCTCACACTCCAGAAGGATCCGAATGGCCCAGCGACCAGGCACTAGGATTTCCAGAGGAAAGAGGAATTGCTCTTCAGAGCCCCATCATCCCCAACCCCTAATCCAACCAAGATACCTGGAGACAAAGGTTAGAGGGACCCCGAAAGCTCCCGGGGGTATTCCACCAGAGCATCCCCACCGCCTCTTTGACTTCAGGCTGTGCTGCCCTGTAGATACCTGGGCAGCTGAGCAGATGGGTCAATTCCAAGTACATTCATGAGGTGCCTCTCAGGAAAAAAAGAGGTAACTTCCATACTAACAGATTGCATGGATACCTGTGCCAAACAGCGTCCATTTCAGATGGATTTTATTTTATTAATGTTTGATTTTTTTTTTCTTTTTGATTTTTCGAGGTAGGGTCTCGCTCTAGCCCAGGCTGACCTGGAATTCACTCTGTAGTCTCAGAGTGGCCTTGAACTCACAGCGATCCTCCTACCTCTGCCTCCCCAGAGCTGGGATTAAAGGTGTGCGCCACCACGCCTGGCCCAGATGGATTTTATTTTATTAATTTTGACTATTTTTTTGACAATCTCCAGACATATACACAATGTACCCTGATCACCCCCTCTTAGCCCCCACTCAACTGAACCCCTTCTTTTGAACTAACTAGTCCTTATTCGATTTTGATGTTATATATATATATTTTTTTTCCTCTTCCAATTACACAGGTCTTGAACGCCACAGCCACTTTGTGTCTGAGTATTCCAAAGCACTCCTCCCTTCCTTTGATTCTTACTTTCTTTCTGCCACCTCTTCCGCAATGGTCCCTGAGCCTCTCTCAGAGGGTGTGATAGACATGTCTCAGTGCCGACACTGCACTGTCCCTTCTTCTCAGCACTTCTGTGTGTTTGGAGTCACCGCAGTCACCACCATCATCATATGGATCTTAAGGACGGATTTCAAAGGAGAAGAAGCAGGAAGGCGTCCTGCCTTTTAAGATTAAATCTGAGAAGACACATCTCGGTGGTTCTAGCGCTTAATTAATGTTTCTCATAAGCACATTCCCGCTGTCATGCACACTGTCCAAAAAACACAGCTCAGAAACAGATGTCCCCAGAGGTGGTGAGTGACAGGCTGTCCTTAAAGGTCAAACAGATGTGGGAGGTGACCGAGCACACTCAACAGAACACCACAGTGAGGCTAAGGCCAAAGGTCTGCAGGCAGTACCTGTCGTAAAATTCAAACTGCTGGGCTCGCTGCCATGTATGTTGGAAGGGTGATTGTTTCTGTAACAAGGTCACAGTGAGAGTGTGGATTCCGAATTATAATAAACTTCCGGCTGAAGAGATGGCTTAGCTGTTAAGGCATTTGCCTGCAATGCAGAAGGACCTGAGTTCTATTCCCCAGTGCCCATGTAAAGCCAGATGCACAAGAGGGCACATGTGTCTGGAGTTCATTTGCAGGGGCTGGAGGCCCTGTCGTGCCCATTCTCTCTGTCTGCCTCTCTGTTTCTAATAAATAAATAAAATATTAAAAAATAAAATAAAATAAACTTCCAATCATCTTGGCTGATAATACAAAAAAAAAAAAAGAAATATGCTAGTAACATATGCCTTTTAAATTAAGTTTGTTTTGGGGGGTTTAGGGTTGATCCCAGGGCCCTGAACATGCTAAGCAAGTGCTCTTGCTGAGCCCCCTAATTTTGCTTTGTTTGTGGGCTTATTTGTTCTTTTGGCCTCTCCCTTGGTTTCTGTGGTGGTCTGAATATAAAGTGTGCCCAATAACCTCTTATGTTTGTGACTAGGCCTCATACTCAGGCCTCAGCTCGGGGCAATTTGGGGGGTGGAGCCTTGCAGGAGGAGGTGTCACTCGAGGGGGACCTTGAGGTCTATTCGTCCAGCTCCAAGCCTAGTACTTAGACTCCTTTCCCCAAGATATATGACAGTTTCCGGTGCAGGACCACTCCCCCACCCCCACCCCCAGCCCTTCATGATCAAACTTCCCCAGAAGACTGAAAGCTGAAATCAACTTTTTCCTCCCAGAAGCTGTTTCTGTCCCAGCAACGAGAAGGAAACTGTAACAGTTTGTCACCAGTGGACATGGCTGATTCAATAAAGACGTGAGCGCAGTATAGAGGGAAAAGGTCTCGAGGCTACAAGTTGACTGTCACTGCCACGTAGGACAACACAAAGTGAAAATCCATCTTAGATCAGACAGTCTCAGAAAGCCAGCTACCTAACATATCACATGACCCAGGGCAGCCTTCTGATTATGGAATCACAAAAACGCGATTAGTAAGCCTCTGCTTGCACAACAAAAACAAAATCTTCAAATGGATGCTTCTCTTTTCCATGTTTCTGTTAAAAGGTTTTGTCAATCACGGTGACAACTTGCATCACCGCTTAACTTATCTGCCACAACACCATCCTTTATAGCGGCTCACAAAGGCCTGCTTGATAAAGATGAGATTTCAAACCCAGACAGCTCACGTCACAGTCCAGTGTCATTTCTCTTCAGTGTACAGGTTGGTCATCCGCCATCCAAAAATCCAAAGTACAAACCGTAATGCTCCAAAACCCAAAACATTTTGGGGTCAGAAACAAAGTCCCAAGTGGAAAATTCCACACCTCGCCATGTGACAGGTGCAATCAAAAGTCAGGCTATATTAAAAACACTGCACAAAAGATTATCTTTATGATGATCAGGTACTTAGGAAACATAAATGAACTTCACGTTTGGTCTTGGGTTCCATCTCTAAGATATCTCATTGTTCCAAAATCCTGGCATCAACAATGAGGGATGTTAGGCCATTGTATGGGCCAGGATCTGTTGGTTCAAGTGCATTTTATTGACCTCCTTCTACAGAGACGTAGCATGTATATGCCGGAGACCCTCTACACATACACAAATGTCATTTGTTTTTTATTTTTATTTTTTTAGGTAAAATCTCGATCTAGCCCAGGCTGACCTGGAATTCACTATGTAGTCCCAGACTGGCCTCAAACTCCCAGTGATCCTCCTACCTTGGCCTCCCAAGTGCTGGGATTAGAAGGGGTGCACCACCAAGCCTGGCTTTAACTTTTATTTTTGAGGCAAAGCCTCACCATAGCCCAGGATGGCCTTGAACTCACAGCAATCCTCCTACCTTAGCGTTCTGAGTGTATATCCATACACACTCAGCCACCAGTGTCTGAGTTCTGGTTCTGGTCTGCGAAAGAGCATTGTGGAGAATGGCTACCTCACTGCCAAATGACTTCTATAGTCAAAGAAACAAAACCATGGCACTGGCTATGGACAGTCCAGTGTCAAAGATGACAAAGAGTGAGGGCACCAGCTGCAGTCCTGAAAGGTTTCCTTCCCCAATGGTCTCTACAAGCAAATAATTCTTGGGAAGCCATGAAGGGGAAGTTGTATGTAGCTTCTCAATTAACTTGACTTCCTTCAAGTCACACACGAGCCTCAGAAGTGAGACCACAGAAATGAGGGATGAATTAAAGCAGCCTTCTCGTTTGGACAGTGGTCTCCTGTTCTCAAGCCCATGATTACGAAGTCTGGAAGTTTCTCAAAAGATTAAGCCTGAAGCCGGGCATGATGTGGCACAACTTTAATCCCAGCACTTGGGAGACAGAGGTAGGAGGATTGCTTAAGTTTGAAGCTACCCTGAGACTACATAGTGAATTCCAGGTCAGTCTGGGCTAGAATGAGATCCTGCCTCAAAACAAACAAATAAAGATTAAGCCTGGACATAGGACACAACAGTCTCACCAAGGCTTCTCCGTGAGTGATCACAGCAATGTTATTCACCATGGCTGAAAGGTCTATGCAGCTCAATGTCCACCCACTGATAATGGATAAAACGTGGCATATCCCTGCAATGAATGCTAACCAGCAATAAAATGAAATGAAACATCACTACACGCTACAATCTGCGTGAACTCTGAAGACATACCACATGAAAAAGGCCAGCCTCAGAAGACCACATACTGTATGACTAAACCTCCAGGAAAAATCTAGAATAGGCAAATCCATAGAGGCAGAAAGCAGATTTGTGTCCGCCTCGAGCAGAAGGAATGGCTTACAAAAGGTGTAGACTTTCTTTCAGGATGACAGACATATTCTGAAAGTAGTTTGTGGCTGACGATTACCCAGCTTCTTAGCAAGTAACGTCCTTAGTAAGTAATCACTGAATTATAGACTTGAAATGAGCAAATGGTGTGGTATTTGAGTTGCATGTTAATAAAGCTAACATTTAAGATTAAAAACAATTTCCTCATCTTTATGTGGTCTCGAGAGGCTGCAGAAGGCAGGGAAATGGCAGTACTTCCCAGGTGGCTCTGGTCTCTGGTTCGTCTACACTCCCTCTACAGATCTTTCCTGGGCACCTACTGCATGGCAGGAACGATAGATATCAGGCCCCTGAAATAAAGCAGGAGCTGGCTATGCCATTACACACCCAGCTCCCATTCTCAGAGAAGCAGCCCTTGAACCACACGCAGGGCAGAAAGCAGCCAAGGGGAGTCCTTGGCGGTATTCTGTTGTGGCTTGTGGTCTGAAAAACATTTTTTAATGTCTGGGAGGATTCATGTCCATGCCAGAACAGCTCACACAGATCCGGTTTGCATATCTCAAAGGCTGGGTGGGGATGGGTGTGAGGAGGGAGAGGTCCCAGAGTCACCAACAGGAAGCTGCAAGACATAAAACTCCAGGGAGCCAAGAAAATGGTACCAACATTACCCTGGCATTCTGTCTCTCAGGACAGGGGGTGTTGGCATTTTGTTTATTTGTTTCAAAGGAAGACCGGAGGAGGAACTAAACACATTATTACTCAGCACTTCCTTCGGGGCCAATGTTTGCAAAGCACTCCCGTCCTCAAGCCTGAACTGCCTGAACGAATAAAGGAATTCAGGACTCATGCCAAGAATTCTAAGTACTAAGCAGGTACAAGCCTACCCCGAGCATCCGCCAAGGCAGGCACTATTGAAAAATTAATCTCATAAAAAAAACCACCATTGAAGAAATACAATCTGATATGATAATCTCAGTAAAGCTGATAGGCCACTTGGAGGCTGTTGAACTTGGTAAACTCATGGTATGTATGTATGGCTCCTTCTCAGGGTCCCTGTTCACACCTGGACACCGCAAGGAAGAAGAGCCACTGTGGTCCTTCCTTGGGACACGAGCAAAGACTCCATGGCGGCAATTAGTAAGACAGTTACTGCTCACTGTGGGTTCTATAGTTCCAGGTTACCATGCTGAAGAAGCACTGTTGAAGAAATTCAAGTTTTTGTCTGACAGTCAACCCAACCAGCACTTCCTGCAGGCACACTGTGTACAAGTTACAATATCCTAGAAGCACCTTGGGTTTGGGGGTCTTGGACTCAAGTTCATGGCAGTAGAAATGGGTAGGCTTGTGTGTCTGTGTTTACATTCACTGATAAGAACAGATACTACACTTGATCTTAGCCAAAAGGCCGAGAAGCGACTGTGTTTACTTTTACTACAGGTGGATCGTCCCCAATCCAAAACTCCAGAGTTAGAGCCCTAAAGCACCAGTATCATAAGTGGAAGGTCACTCGCCACGACAAGACTATTTAACATATGCCATGACATTGCCTTCAGACTATATTCATAAGATGTATATGAAAACATGAATGAGTTTATATATAAGTCTCATCCCCTAATTATATTTTTATGCAGAAATTTCCCCTAAATAATTCACTACACATAGGCAGGTGTTCAAGAATCAAAACAAAAAAAAAAGTCCAAAATCTAAAACACTTCCAGTCCTGAGCATCGAGGACACAGGACACCCTACCTCCATGTTGAACTAAACTCAGTCCCCACCTCGGCTTGGAGTGTTCCGTGTCAGCCAACTACAGGCCCCTTCAGTAAAACAGAAATAATAAGGTCACTTAAAATTTCTATGAATATGGATTTGGTGGGGGCTGGGGAGACAGCTCAGCAGGTAAGAGCACTTGCTGTGTCTTGTAGTTACCTTCTCATTGCTGGGATAAAACACCTAACTAAAAGCACCTGAGGGAAGAAAGGGTTTACTTTGGCTTCCTGTCTAGAGGAGAAGCTTCATGATGGCCGGGGAACCTCATGGCACGAGCAGAGGCTGGGCATCAATCACCTCGGCCAAAGCAGGTGGAAAACAGGAGAATGAGCTGAGCTCTGGCAAGGGGAAGCTGGCTAGAACACCCCTAATCCCACCCCCAGCTACACACCTTCTCCAGCAAGGCTCCACCTCCCAAACTGCCACCAGCTGGGGACCAAGCCTGGAAACCGCAAGTTTATGGGAGACATCTGATTCAAATCAGCACCCACATAAAGAGGCAGACACGGACACTCAAGCCTGTAACCCCAGTCCCGAGGGAGATGGGGACAGGAGTATTGCTGGGGCTCGCTGGTCATTCTATCTGAACAAGAAGGGGGGGCGGCTTCAGTTTCAGTGAGAGACTCTCTCAAGGAAGCAAAGAGGAAGATAGGGAAAGACACCACACACATAGAGTGAAAAGAAAATGCGCCCTCAATTAACACAGAGCTGACGCTAGGATCGCATCAAAACGAAAGGGCAATCTCTCTTTTTTTGAGAAAACAGTATTTTGAGTGCATTTTCAACAACTTTATGTCCGATTGGTGTCAATGCTCCATTTTTTAATATACTCCATTAGACAAAATGACAAAACAACACACACACACACACACACACACACACACACACACACACACACGAAAGCTAACATGATCATGAAGGTCTACCAAGTCAAACTCTGCAGAACAGGCAGGCTCAGTATGTGTGGGTGTTTTGCTGCCTGGGGCATCTGCTGATTTAGGAAGAGATGTCTGGTGGCCTTATGGGGCCAACATTAGAGACCTGGGACTGATAATGAGCTGGCTGCAATTTCAGACAGAACATAATGCAACGCTACAGATGAAGACGGTGGTAAAGGCTTCCAAGAGCAGGACTTAAATACTGGAACTCTTCAGCACAACTGGGAAATGGCCAGCAGCTAAACCAGGTCTCAGAATCTATTAAGCAAACACCTGACAACAGCGTACCAACTCTCACCACAGTGGGAGACAGTACAGTTCCTGTGATGAGCAGAAATGCAGAAAAAAGCTAGCATACAGTAAAACTGAAAAAGAAAAAGAAAAAAAAGACTATAAAACCAGAATCTAAATATCACGTATAGACCTAGGTTTCCAAATGATCCCGAAATAGTCATTCTTTCCAAACCCACTGAACATGAGTTTTGAACCCACACAATTGGAAAATGTGTATATAAAGACTATATAGTGTAATTCTCTGCTCTCTTGATGAAGAGGTGTGACGTGGAAGGGCTTGAGGAGACTATAGATTCCATAAGCAACCGAGTCTCAGAAATATAAGCCAGGTGCTGAGAATATGGTGGTGACCGGGCCCGAGCTGGTAAGGATGAAAAGAAATCGGGATGGGACGGGAAAGGCCACCAGCCCTTTGCCTGCTCTAGTCCTTGGGAACACCATGGTGACAGAGAGCTCTGTGTGGACATAAAGGACAGTGCCAACCCCAGCCACTGCCAACAGCTAGCTGTCACAGCAGTCTCTTGGCTAACCAAGTGGATGAGCTACCTTTTTGAATTTTTGTTTTGTTTGCCTTTTTTAGGCAGGGTCTCACTCTAGTCCAAGCTGACCTGGAACTCACTCTTGTAGACCAGGATGGCCTCGAGCTCATGGTGATCCTCCTGCCCTCCTAAATCAGCCTTCTGAGGGCTGGGATTAAAGGTGTGTGCCACCACACCAGCCTTGATTTAGCTTCTGTGTGGCCTAACCCTGCTTTCTTTCCTCCCGGCTTTCCAACTCTTTTCCATTCCTGCACGGTCCTGTCCCAGCCCAAGGAACTACACAGGAGTCTAAATGGCACTTTTCCCAGACCACGGGGAGCCAGTCTTTCATGGGAAGGGTCTCTTCCAAGTTGCTTCACTCTAAGAGAAAACCATGTCTGGCTTTACCTCCTCCCTGTTCACTGGGAGTCACTGGGCTCTGCGGTTAGCTCTCGGCATTCTTTTATTTATTGACGTATTTATTTTTAGCATCTGTGCACTTGGGTGCAGATGTGTGTGCTTGTGGAAGCCAGAAGGAGACACGGAGTATCTTCCTTTATTCTTTTTCTGCCTCACTTCCCTGAGACAGGTTCTCACAGCCTGAAGCCTGTCATTTCTTCTGTTAGGCTGGCTGACCAGCGAGTCTTGAGGTTCCTCTTGCATCTGTTTCCCTCAGCACTGAGCTAACAGGTATGTGCAGTTATGCCTGGCTTTTTAAAAAATATATATTTATTTATTTATTCACAAGCAGAGAGTGATAGAGAGAGGCAGAGAATGGGAGCGCCAGGGCCTCTAGTCACTGCAAATGAATTCAGGCGCATGTGCCACTTTGTGCATCTGGCTTTATGTGGGTGCTGGGGACTGGAACTGGGGTCCTTAGGCTTTGCAGGCAAGTGCCGTAACCACTGAGCCATCTCTCCAGTCCCTGGCTTTTTTTTAACTTAAAAAATTCTTTTTCTTTATTGACATGCGTAGAGGAGGGCCCATCCCCAGTGTCTCTTGCAGCCACCAGTGAGTGCTCCTTTGGCTTTAAATGGGTGACAAGGAAAATGAACCCGGGAAGGTTAACTTCCTAAACAAGCAACTGCTTTTAACTGCTGAGCCATTTCCCCAGCCCCATATGTCTGGATTTTTATGTAGCTGTTGGGGACCTTTGTAGCAAGTGCTCCTACCCACTGAGCCATCTCTCCAGCGTCCCCTCCCCAAGCCATGCTTGCTTCTTGCTTTGATCCTCAATCTTGGTGGATTGAACATACTTTTGCTGCTCTTGGTTTGGGGATTAGAAATACGAATACATGCAAAGGCCTCCTCTTCAAAGTCTGAGTTGAAGCTACCAGCTGGCAGTGGAATGGGTGGATACAGACATGATGGGTGCTTTACAGACTGTCAGTCTCAAGTACTGCCCTGAAGACCATGAACAGGTTAACTTGAACCGCCACCCTAGCCTGACCTAGTTGGAGGAAATATACAAGCAGGATTTTCTGCTACAACCCTGACCTAATTCTCTTCAAGTGTCTCAGCAACATCACAATGTCACTTCTCCCCCAACCTGGCATCACCAAGTGCTCAGCAGAAAGAGACCCTTAAATCAGCAATGCAAGCTCAGCGCCCCAAGCCTGTCTTCCCCGAGCCGGCTCTTCAGCTAATTCGTTTGCATCCTGTGGCTAAAAGCCTTGACCATGGTGGTTGGACATGTGCCCTCACAGATCCAGAGGACTGTGTTGAAATCACCCTCGGTGCAAAGCAACTGACACCTAAGTACTTCCTAGCTCTGTGTGGCAAGGTATAGAGCAGGCTGGTGCTAAGCGCCTTGTTAATAAGTAACTCGTGTTGTTTGTTCCTGGGCCCCCTCTGGCGGGAGGCCATCCACACTCACCCTCGTACATCTCCAGGATATGGACAGTGTCTCCGATCTGCAGGGAGAGCTCCACATCCTGAGAAGCGTTGTAGTTGTAGATCGCTGGAAGAGAGAAGAAAAGAGGTCATTAGAACGCATGCTGCTGTGAAAGGGCCTTTTCATTCAACCAGCAACCCGCTAGTAACTGATTTCATGTCAATTACCCCTTGCAAAGCAGAATGTGGGGTTTCTTTCCCACCATCCAGCATCCTCATTGGCTGCCTAGCATGGATCACACACCATGTGGAGTGACCGATGAGAGACAAAACATAGACATGACCTTGTTCCTAGGGAACTTAATAGTCAAGTAGGAGGATGAAAGATATTAAATATCTCATCACAGAAATAATCACTGAACGAAACTTGGGAGAGCATCACAAAAGAAGAATCCAGACTATAATGAGAACACGCTGTGAGGTCCTGAGGGTCAGTTCCCCCATGTTTGTGGGACCGCAGCCAGCCAGGGACACCACTGAGACTACACTAAGGCTCTTGGTTTTCCAGACATAGTGCTCAGTGGCAAAACGTTGCATATGTGTGTCATCGACCCTCTAGTAGCAGAGTGACTCAGGGCAGAATGCAGGGGTCGGGTCTTGCTGGGGATGTGGTTGTACCAGTCTTTCCAGATCAAGGCAATCCTACTGTGGTAGTTTGAATAATGTCCCCCAAAAGAATTAAGGATTTATTAAAATTATTAATTGTCTCCAGGCTTCTGGCTGGAGGAAGTGCCACTTTGGCCTAGCCTCCTGGGGACTGACCCTTTCGAATTTGGATGGAAAATACTAAGGATAGATATGCAAAAGAAGAGCCAGAACCCAGGTCTGGAGATCTGCATTTTGTGAATCCCAGTGTGTTACAGAGTGCTTGCTTGGTGCTGGTGCTGGGCTTCTGTCTCTGTCTCTGCTTGGATCTGTGAAAAGGGGCCAGCCTTTTCCTTAGCTTCCCTGGATCTGTTCAATAAATATTTTCCTCTCCAAATCGTGCGTGCTTTGGAGATTCATGCCAGCAGTGCGTGGCTGACTACGAAACCTACTATCCACAAGCCTGGGACAGGCAATGGTGAAGCCAGGTTTTTAAAACTAGCGGACTCAACTGACAAAGAAGACAGCCAAGAGCTTTGTGTAGATGTATTAGCATAAGTCGCATACGAGTGATTAACAAACACATGAAAAGCCACTGGACATGATTAGTCATAGGGAAATGCCAAATCCCAAACCGCAATCAGCCACCACTTCTCACCTACCAGGACGGCTGTCATAAGTAATAATCATAATAGTAAGGACAAGAATGTGGAGAAGCTAGAACTTTCATGCAGGGTTGTGGCCGGAATGAAAAATGACAAGAGGCTCTTGGGAAACCAGTTTGGCAGTTTCTTAAAAGTTAACCATAGATTTATTAAAGGATCCAGAAAATCCACTTCGAAGAATCAACAAAAAGAAATGAACCCCTTATTGGCACAGCCCCTTATCTGAGGCAATGGGCCAAAAAGAAATGGCCACCTGAAAGATTTTCACATCAAATCCCTGCTACCTTATATGATAAAAGAGGGTGAAGGTGAGGATCTTTAGAGAATAAGCTTTCCTTAGTTATGGTGGTGAGCTCTTAATACACATCGAGTGTGTGACCTCATGCCAGGAAGGCCAGCTACTACGAGGAGCCAGAAGTTCCAAGGAGTGTGATCTCCTGGGGCCTCCACACACTGCCTCTGTCTCTTCTGTCTCTTGCTGGTACATAAAACCCTAGGAGAAGCAGCTTGTGCAAGGAAAGGGTTTGTTTTGGCTTTCATGACACAGAAAGCATGGCAAGAACTGGAAGCTGGTGTCACATTAACACATCAGCAGGGAGGAAGCAGATGAATGCTGCCGTTCACCCCACTTTCTCCTTTGATTCAGTCTGGGACCCTGGCCCATGCCACAGTTAGAATGGGTCTTTTCATCTCCAGGAATCTAATCTAGAAAATCCCTCACAGCTATCCCCAGAGACTTGTTTCCATGGTGACTCTAAATCCTGTGAAGTGGTCCAACAGAGATTAACCATCATAGTTTAATTATAGAAAGTTTGGGCTATAGCCCGGTGAGAGAACAAATTCTTTTGTTTCAAGCCAACAATTATGTGGTGACCTGTTACGGCAGCCACAGGAAATAAATAGATTATTCACAACAGACAAAAGCTACAGACAACTCATCAGCTATGACTAGACACACAAAAGAGGAAGCAGCCATCTCTTGGTACCTGCAGGGGTTTGATCACACAACCCCTCAGGACAGCAAAATCCAGGGATGCACAAATCTCTTTTATAACACAGTGTAGCATTGGCACATCCTCCTGTATACTTTAAATTACCTGTCAATGACTTACAGCTCCTCAAGTCCTGCAAGTGGTATATAACTAGCTGTCATACTATATTGTTGAAGACACAATGAGGGAAAATGTCTGTACATGTTCAGAGACACAGTTTCTTTTCTGAATATTTTCTGGCTGTTTGGTTGACATGAATCACCCCTTGTAAAACAGAATGGGGCTTCTTTCCTACAGTCCAACATAATGGCTGGGCCAGAGTGCCAAGACATATTTATGGATAAATATCCCTAGTGGGAACAGATACAGAGGGTTTACTGTAAATCCATGCAGTGGAATCCTACTTAGCAATAAAGAGAGATGTATATGACAACATGGATGAACCTCAAAAACAATGTGCAGGGGCTGGAGAGATGGCTCAGCGGTTAAGGCACTTGTCTCCAGTGCCTAAGGCCCCCAGTTCAATTCCCCAGTATCCACATAAGCCAGAGCCACAAGGTGGTGACCCTGGCGCGCTCTCTCTCTCTCTCTCTCTCTCTCTCTCTCTCTCTCTCTCTCTCTCTCTCTCCTCTTTCTGCTTGAAAATGAATAAATATTTAAAAAAAACAATGTGCAAAGTGAAAGAAGCCAGAAGCAAAAGCTTACATTTAAAAAATATTTTATTTATGTATTCATTGGAGAGAGAGTAACATATATACAGAGAGAGAGACAGAATGGGCATACCAGGGCCTCCAGCCACTGCAAATGAACTCCAGACACATGAGCTACCATTTGCATCTGGCTTTACGTGGGTACTGGGGAATTGAACTCAGGTCCTTCTGCTTTATAGCCAAATGCCTTAACCACTGAGCCATCTCTCCAGCCCAAGCCCGCATATTTTGTGATTCCATTTGTTCAGAACAGGGTCATCTGGCCCACAGTAGAACAGATGATCAGCTGTCTGGAGCTGAGCATATGAATAGTTACTGAGTAACCTACCCACTCAGGTACTTTTGGGGGAGGTGAAAACAGCCCCCAAACTCCACTGCGGCAATAGTGGCACAACCCCATGATTTTATTAAAAAGTCACTGAAAATACATGGATATTATTGTATGCAAGTTATATGATAATTTATACTATAAATCATATAAATTATATGATAAAAGTCGCTTTGTATCTTCCTCTTTGTATGTTTGTTTTGAGGTAGGGTCTCACTCTAGCCCAGACTGACCTGGAACTCACTCTGTAGCCCACGCTGGCCTCAAACTCAAAGCAATCCTCCTGTCTCAGCCTCTGCAGTGCTGGGGTTCAGGGCATTAGTCACCACATCTAACTACTCTTTACAAATGGATTAACTTCTTGCATCTGCTCTTTTTAAATATATACCTTATTTATTTATAAGCAGAGAGAAGTAGAGAGAAGAGAGAGAGAGAATGGGCACCCCAAGGCCTTCAGCCACTGCAAACGAACTCCAGAAGCATGCACCACTTTGTGCATCTGGCTTTATGTAAGTACTGGGGAATCAAATCTGGGTCATTAGGCTTTGCAGGCAAGTGCCTTAACCATTGAGCCATCTCTCCAGCCCAGCCTTCATTGTCTTATTGAATGATTTGTATTGCTTTAAGAATAAAGAATCCCACTGGAGATTCAGCTCTAGACATTGCAGAGAACACACAATGCAATGTGTTCCATCTCTGCAGCTGCAACCATCACTCCATCTATGTGCATATCCGTGGGGCCATGAAAAAGTATTCCAGTCGTGATTACGTAATCAAGGCATCACTGTCGTGCCTGTGGCAGGTAACCCCACCATCCCAGAGCTGCAGCCAGGCTTAGGTCAAGGTCAAGTTATCAGTCGATGAGAAGGAGCGCCCCTCCAGCCTCCTCTCTCAAATGGCTTCTCCTTTATGAAGGAAGTCACCCAAATACTGTTGTTCTGCAGTCTTGGCCCAGAAGCAGAGACTTATTGAACTGCTGAATTTTTGGACTAGACTATGAATTAATTCTGAATAAGGCCTGGCTGGTGAGATGGGTTCGGAGAAACTGCAGAATGCAGGAGTGTGTTCCAGACTCCCAGACCTGTGCAGGGGCCCGGGACTGTCCCTTCTCCACCCCGTGCAACTCCTCTGCTAGGATGCGCCAATGGTTTGCCCACTCAGGATGTGGTGGGCTTTCCCCAGAAGAGAGCCCCACTCTTGACACTGCCTCGGCCCCACGCACTGCCTCCAGCTAAATGGTTCTTTGCACATCAGCCCCTCAGATGCAAACAGGAAGAGTGAGGTCACTGTGTCACAAGGGGTTGTGCAATGGGCAGCTTCACCTCTTCCTGCTTCTTAGTCATTGGGCAAGCAGACTGTCAATGTCAAGGGCAGCACCTTGCGAACATGGCCAGCTTCAGGTACGGTGCACACATGTGCACACGTGCGTGCACACACGCACACACATGCACACACATGCACAAGTGCACACACACGAGCACACACATGCACACACGTGAACACACACATATAAGCACACACGTGCACACATGCACATGCTGGAACACACATACACATAGCTACTGTACGCTCATGTACATAGGCTTACGGGCAGATATGCATACGTGTACCAAAGGCCAACGTGCCTCCTTAAAGCTTTTGTCTCTAAGTCTGGTGATTCCCAAATTGCTCCAGCCTTAATTACCCACGTTCGCCTCTACCATTTACCAAATTCACCCTCTTCTGTGAATCAAGACTCATATTCTCCCCCAAATGCTATGCTGAACTCATGGCTTAACCATAGCTGCCTTTTCATAATAATTCACAAATCTCACATCCACAATTTCACTCCAAGAGTGGCCACTGGCTCCCTAGGGCCCCATATGAACTTTTTCTTCTCTGAAGTTCCATAACAGTTGTCCTTCCAACACAGAGCTTGTAATCACAAATAATCTTGTGTCATTTTCTGCCAGGGTAAGAAGGCAAGTCCTTGTGAATGGGGACCTGGTCACTGGAGATTTTGTGTCTTCTTATTTTTTTTTTTGTTTCTTGGGGCTTTTTGTTTGATTTTGTTTTTCAAGGTAGAGTTTCCCTCTAGCCCAGGCTGACCTGGAATTTACTATGTAGTCTCAGGCTGGCCTCATGGCGATCCTCCTACCTCTGTACCAAGTGCTGGGACTAAAGGCGTGCGTCACCACATATGTCTTGTGTCACCTTATTACAGGGTGCAGATTTAGCTCCCAAAAGGAACTCGGTATACAATGTAACTTTTAGAAAGAACATACACTTTTATTTTTATTTACTTATTTTCTTCTTCTTCTTCGTTTGTTTTTGAGACAGGGCTTCATGCATCCCAGGCTGGCTTTGAAATCACTAGCAGGTGAGGATGACTTCTGACCCTGCTGTCCCCATGTGCCGAGTGCTAGGATTACAGATGTCACCACATCAGGTTTAGGAGGTGCAGAGGCTCGAACCCAGGGCTCCGTCCATGCTAGACAAGCACTCTACTAACCAGCTATATTACTAGCTCCTCCTGTTATTTTGTTTGTTTGTTTGTTTTTCGAGGTAGGGTCTCGCTCTAGTCCAGGCTGACCTGGAATTCACTCTGTAGTCTCAGGGTGGCCTTGAACGCATGGTGATCCTCCCACCTCTGCCTCCCAGTGCTGGGATTAAAGGCGTGCGCCACCACGCCCGGCTTCTCCTCCTGTTATTTTTATAACGTGTGATTTGTCATTCTTTTTCTCCAATCTCTACTTTCTTCTTTCCTTCTTCCCTTTAGTCACCAACCCCCACCCCCAGTCTCTATTCTGAGGATTGGATGAAAGCAGAAGGGTTTTTGTGGGAGAGGGAGGGTGGAGAGAAGAAAGGAATGGGGCAGAGAAGATAAAAATACATTGTAAACACATGTGAAAATGTCAAAAATGAGATAAAAAATAAGCAACCACAATAAAGTCTCTCTTCTACTTTCATGTCTAACACACACACACACACACACAAATATGTGAAGTCTAGACTCCATATATGAAAGAAAATCTGAAATATTTGTCATTCTGAGTCTGGTTTATTTTGCTTAGCACAATGCTTTCCAGTTCCATCAAGGTCCTTACAAATGCCATAATTTCATTCTTCTTTAGGGCTAAATAAAACTCCATTAAGGGCTGGTGAGATGGCTCAGTGGTTGGGTCCAGTGCCTAAGGTCCCCGGTTCAACTCCCCAGGACCCACATGGGCCAGACCCACAGGGTGGTGGCCCTGGTGTCCTCTCTTTCTCTCTCTCTCTCTGCTTGAAAAAATAAATAAAATATTTTTTAAACTCCATTAAGTATGCACCCCACAGTCGTAAAAGGAAAAAAAAAATTAAAAGAATAGTTTCATTCCTTCCATAAAACTCACTGAACAGTTTAGGTATTCACCACTTCTTCCCCAAACTCAACCAGCTTCTGTTTTCCTTCAAAGAAGCATCTGTGGTTTCCCACTGCTCAGGACAGTGACATCAAAGTCAACTCTCTTGGGGGCTGGAGAGATGACTCAGGGCTTAAGGCGCTTGCCTGCAAAGCCTAACCACCTGGGTTCGATTCCCCAATATCCACGTAAAGCCAGATGCACAAAGTAGCACTTGCATCTGGAATTTGTTTGTAGCAGCTAGAGCCCCTGGCACACCTTCTATCTCTCCTTGCAAATAAATTATTTTTTAAGTTGCCTCTCTGGGCCCCTTCTTGTATGCCTCTCTAACCCAAGCTTGCCAAGAGCTGCGTGTAGGGAGCACATCCCTTCAGCATACGCTTGTCAGAGTGACAGCCCAGCACCAAGAGGAAGCCTGTGCACTGCTTCGGCTCTCTGGGCAATGGTGGTGCCCACAGGTGTCTGATCACATAAAACCACCACCCACACCCGTGCCTCCCAGCTCTGCTCTTTAGAACTCCGCCCTCCATATCCTGCACCTGGATTCTCCGACTTCAGCTTCATAATTTCACAGGAAGTGCATGGAGTGGATGCCACACCCCCATATTACGTAACAACGACCTAGAAAGGGTTAAACCCAACTTTAGGGGATCACATAAGGCTGCCCCAACCTTGGACCACAAATGACGGTCCACAGTGGTGAAAATGGGCCCTGAACAGCCTAGACCAGAGACTAGTCCAGAAAACTCCAAAACCAAGCTTTATCAGACAAATATGATGCTGTTTTGAGAACAGATCACAATGCACTTGGGAGGGTGGGTGGGGCTCTGTTTTCACCCTAGAACATTATAAGAATTGTCATCCAGATAGCCAGACAAGCTGATCTAGACTGAGGTAGGAAGATCGCTGTGGCTTTGAGACCAGTTAGGCTCCAGAGTGAGTTCCAGGTAAAGCCCACGTTAGAGTGAGAGCCTGGTTCAAAGTTAAAAAATAACAAAGAAAAAGCAAGTCAGACAAAGGGCTGAGAATGGTGCACACTTGGTAGCATGGAGCCCTGGGTCCCTAATCTCAACCCTCAGCAGCAGGTAAACCAGGTGAGGTGGTGTATGCCTGGAACCCCAGCACTCGGGAGGTAGAGGGTTCAAAGCCAACAACTTCTACATAGGGAGTTTGAGGCTAGCTTGGGCTACATGAGACCCTGTTGAAAGAAAGGAAGAAAGAAAGGAGAGAGAGAGAAGGAAGGGGAGGGAGGGAGAGACAGACCCAGGGAGGGAGAGACAGACCCAAAGGGCAAACTCAGGAATCCTGAAGGCTAAACAAAATAAAACACAAGATTCAATTTTTTTTTTCCATTTAGACACGTGGTGACTTTCAACAAGTTTCCTGGCCAGTTTCTCATCTGTAAAGTAGGGACTGGACCCAGTGTCTGGGAGGACCACTGGCTTGTAGTTCCTGATTCATGAAGTGACACACAGCCCAGAGAGACACACTGTGCAGCTCAGAACTGGCAGGCACCACCACAATCTCTTGTTTTGTCTGAGGAAATTAAACAAGAACAGGGAGTCACAGCATATAAATTGCTTCCCTGGCTGTTTTGTGCAAGGTTGAGAAAGACGGAATTGTTGGACTTCTGCCCTAAGCATCTTACTGTTTATATCAGGAAAGTGTCGTTTTGCAGAGCCAAATAGACAAGACAGTATGTCTACAAATGTAAAATAGTTTGCTTTTTACCAAAGCCTTGATTTGCCTTTTTCTTTGAAGCTAGGCTTATACAAGAGAAGAAGAAAAAAAAA
>PVHP010034294.1:0-19105 GCA_004024765.1 Zapus hudsonius
AAATGTAATCATTATTTTCCATATCATTAAAAGTTCAAGTTTTTTAATATGTTTAATGAGACTTAGGTCCATATTCTCATCTCTGGAACTTAGGAATATGTGAGGTTCCAAGGCAAGGAAGACTTAAGGTTGAGGATATTAATCACTAACAGTGAGATTATCCTTGATTATCTAAGTGGGCCTTAATCACAGGCTCCTTAAAAACAGAAAAGAGGCAGAAGAGAACTGAAGGGAGATGTGGCTACAGAATCCTCAGATCCAGTGTTGTTGGCTCTGACCCTGAAGTGGGCCATGAGCCAAGGAATGTGGGCAGCCTCTAGAAACTGGAAAGGACAAAGAAATGGATTCTCCCCAAGATCCACTGGAAAGGCATGTGGTGCTACAGAGACATCTTGATTTGAGCCCAGCTGGACTTCTAACCTACAAATAACAAATTCATACTGCTTTAGGCCACTAATTTGTGGTAATTTGTTACAGCTAAAAATAGAAAGCTAACACAGAAGCCCTGATCAGACTCCTGCCTCACAGCGCAGCTCACAAGATGGTTTCTGACAGGTCTGCCTAAGCATACCACACAGAGAGAGGCCTTCACAGGCCCCTGCCTGTTCAAGAAACCACCTTATATCCAAGGCCTCCTGCTGGTAAAGTCAGACAGAATGTGGGGTGCAGGGAAGATATACAACCCGCCACAAAAGAAGCCACCTCACAAGCAAGAGGTCTGCTCCAAAGCCCCCAAAGAGGCTTCGGGTACAGAATAGTTTGTCTTTGAAAGACTTGTGAAAGGGGTTAAATACTGACTATGGGGTACTTCCCTAAAACTTAGCTTTTTTGGTAATATGTTCAAAGTTTCTTTCAAGAATGCCACTAAAGGGCTGGAGAGATGGTTCAGCAGTTAAGGCGCTTGCCTGAAAAGCCTAAAGACCTGGGTTCAATTCCCCAGTACCCATGTAAAGCCAGATGCACAAAGTGGCACATGCATCTGGAGTTCATTTGCAGTGGCTGGAGGCCTTGGGTTGCCTATTCATTCATTCATTCATTCATTCATTCATTCATTCATTCTTCTCTCTCTCTGCTTGAAAATAAGTATTTTTTTTTAAAGAATGCCCCTGAAAATGTTATCACCAGAGCAGCCACTGTTCCACACGCTAGTGTGAAGGCTTGAGAATGACTCTTCTTATATGCTAGTGTGAAGAGCTGGGAATGACTGTCACACACCCTTACCACAATACAGGTTTTTTTTCAAGCCATGCTTCCTGCTTCTGAATCTTTGGACAAACTCTTAGCCCTCCCAGGAATTTCAGATTCTCTTGTCCTTTCACCAGCTAGTTATCAACTCATTCTTCAGATCTCAACTCAGCACTGAAGACAAACACTCCTCCTGCAAGTGACTGCCTGTTCAAGGCGGTTCCATGGTATCCTGAACCTCTAGAGAGAAGGGAAACTTCACATGGACAAGTAATTAGCTAATTGTAAACTCTACAAGTGAGAACGCTGGGCATATTTTGCTCTTAGCTATACTGTATCCCTGAAGCCTGGTGCCTGGCTCTGGGAAATCATTAATATATTTTGAAAATTATGAATAGAAGTTACCAAATATTTTTGATTCTGCCACTGATCACAATGTACAAATGAGACAAAGAACATGAAGCTTGAGAGTCTCTCTTACAGTTCTGGAGAGCAGACAAGGCTAAAGTCAAGGTGTTGGGAATAGGGTGTCTGGAGGCTCTGAGGAAGGAATTCCCTTCCTTGGGCTTGTTCAGCTCCTCATGGCCTCTTCCTGCAGACTGTTCCTGTCATTGAATCTGCACTCCGCCTGCCTCTGCCCCTCCCGTCTCTCTCCAATAGGGATTATTGTAACTGTGTCACCCACTAGCCACTAGATCCAGAATAATCAAGACCCTCACATAGCTGCACTGGTTTCAGAGATAAGAACAAGATATATTTGGGGGCCCCATGATTCTGCCTACCTCACTGGGTGTTAACTGGACGTTTGCAAGCTGTGTCATGACTTCTACTTCACAGGAAACAACTTTAAAATTCCACTATTCTAGCTGCACTAGTCTAAGATCGAAAACAGGTGGAAAAACGGGGTGTATGTGGGAGGAGTTATCTTAGAATTAATGAACCTATAATACCCACCAAATAGCCCAACACAGCACTTAAAAAAAAGCTAAAAAAAATCAGTTTGTATACAATCTCTGAAAGAATCTTACATTTGTATTTAGTGAAGTATGTCAACAGTAGGAAACAATACTCTACTCATCATCTGCCTCACTCAGAAAGAAACGAGTGACTTTTCAACTTGTTTCAACAAGTAACTGGTCAGCTTGTGGGCCAACACCCTCAACAAGACCATTATCCTCAAATCCACCCCAAGGACATTTCTTCCTCAGTTGCTCAGTTAGCAGCTGGATTCCCACTGAGAACTGACTCTCTTCCACTTGAAACAATTCTGACCTGAAAATAAAAATTTACACAAGTATTTTATGGAATGACTAGCCACCATACAAAAATGTTACAGAATAACTAAACAAATTTCTTTAGGTATATCAATTATGATTTGACTTGAAAATTTCAAAGCCCTCTAGTTGATTTCCCTGAATTCTATTTTCACTACCCTTTAATTCATGATACAAGTAACCAAAGTACTTTTTAGTGCTCCCTACTACACAATTTTCAAAGGCTCTTTGGCCCAAAAAAAGTCCAACCCCCTTAGGACAGTTTTCAAGAACCTTCTCAACAGCCCCAAAATGGCTTTAAAAAGCTGTTCTTTTATTACTTTCTCTTTCTCTCTCATGTACCTTTCTATCATTTAAATTCATTTTTTTAAGTTTCTTTCCTTTGAGTCACATATTCTTACCTGAACATTCAAAAGTGTGTTCAGCATTTTCTCTTTTTTAATTTTTTGAGACAGTCTCTCTTTGTAGGTCTGTGACCTAACTCTACCTGAGGGACAGGATAACAAATACGCACCACCTCATACAGCTTGTGCCTTGTTCTCAAGCCCAGGCTGGCCTCGAACTCATGGTGATCCTCTTACCTCTGCCTCCCAAATGCTGGGATTAAAGACGAGGACCTGGCTTTCCATTGTTTTAGATGCAGCTAAATTTAGCAGTCCTTAACTCTTTCCTGAAGTTCCCAAACTACCTGTTAACATCTAGCCACTGACTAGGCATTATTTTATCATTTTCCCCCATTCTTATTCTAAGTAACCTTTGGCACGCAATCTTGGAAAATTTGCTAGCAGGCTGGAGAGATGGCTCAGCAGTTAAAGGTGCTTGCCTACCGGCCAGGGTTCAATTCTCCAGCACCCATGAAAAGCAATATGCACAAATGCTTCACTTATCTGGAGTTGGTTTGCAGTGGCAGGATGGATGACCTGGCACGCCCATACTCACTCTCCTCTTTCTCTCTCTCAAATAAAGAAAATATGCTATTAATTGAACCCACTTTTCTGTAAGCTACTTAGCTAGGGAGATGGCTACCAGCAGAAACAGTCCAGGAGTGGTTTGTGAGAGCGGGCTGGGAAGCAGAAGAAAAGAAAAGCATAGCCACGGCCTTAAACACAAAGGGGGTGGGGCATAAGTACCTGTTAGCGGCTAGCTTTCCAAAGCAATTATGAACTAAGAAACCAAGTTCACTTATTCAACTGAGCAGTTACTACGAGCTGCTCCTGGGAGGCTGATTCTCTGAAGAAAACGGAATAAAGAGGCCGCTCCTTGTTAAGTCACTACCAGGAAAATATCATTACACCCTGAGCTCAGAGTTCTTAAGTAATTTTTTCCATACAAAGTTGAACTGAACCAGCCTTCGGCCTTTTGACTAACCCACACCTCCTGGGCAGTCCTGAGGAGCTAGCCTCCTGCAAGCACGGCCTCACTTCTAGGGAAGTCCCTGAAGCTGGTCCACTTCAGGGACTCTAGTGTCAACTAGGTCATGGTTTACAGAGGAGCTCAAAAGAGGAAGCTGGCTGATGAATTAAAAAAGAAGTTACCTGAAATGTTAGTGACAATGGTGGATGCAGTTTACAAAAACAATCAAACAAAAAATTACATTTATAACTCAGAAACTTGAGGGAAAGGGTATGGAAAAACTGCCAAAAATGAAAGCCATACATACAATTAAAGAAGAATTAGCCAGGCATGGTGACGCATGCCTTTAACCCCCAGTACTTGGGAGGGAGACAGGGTTAGGAGGGTTGCCCGAACTATAGAAGTGAGTTTCAGGTCTGAGACCCTACCTCAAAAAAAGGAAAAAAAAATTAAAGATGTATGTTTATACACATTTCAAACACTTTGTAGAGATCCTTGAGATTCCAATTAATTAGCTGAGAAGAAAAGAAATGACACATTTAGAAAGCTCCGTTAATCCCAGGGAAGTGTCTTCACATGAATGATTCCATCAATGCTTCTGGGTAGCTAGCTCCAAGGCAGACTAGAAACCTGAGACACGGATGCTGCTCTTGTCAAGAACTTACTTCATTCAGATCCCCTGGAGATGTGTATCATTCATTTTAAATTTTGCATGTGCTCTCAAAACTGAAGGGTTTCCTGTGACAGATGAAACAGTAGCTCTGAGTGAATGAGATGTTTACAATTACCTTTCCATAATGAAGTCTAATAACTCCCATACTGTCTTCTGTCTTTTCTCTCTTGCATCACTGATAGTTAAAATGACAAAGCTGTGGGCAGCATTGTGCTTGGAAAGGACATCTACAAGGAAACAACTACATTTTTACTTGAAAATGTGCATCATTTGCTTCCTAAGAGTCATATAGAAAAGCTTTAGTACACCTTTAAATTAGGGTGTGTACCCCCAATCTAGGATGTGTGCACCACCCTCAAAAATTTTTTTTAAATATTTTATTTACTTGCAAGCAGAGAGAGAGAGAGAGAGAGAGAGAGAGAGAGAGAAAGAGAGAGAGAAAGAGAGAGAGAGAGGAGAGAACAGGAGCGAGTGAGCATAGATGCCCCACGGCCTCTTGCCACTGCCAACAAACTTGAGATGCATTCGCCACTGTGCATCTGGCTTATGTGGGTGCTGGGGAATCAAACCCAGGTCGTTAGGATTTGTAGGCAAGTGCCTTAACCCCTGAGCCATCTCTCCAGCCCTCAAAACACTTTTTTAGGGCTCCTATCAATTCACGCTAATAGGGAACAGTTTTGGAATTATACTATTACCAGGCTATCATTTCCCTCGACCCTCCTACATTTGATGACTTAGCTTTGGAAGAAACGTCAAAAAGTAGAGTCAAAGGTGAAAATTACTCAACTAATCCTTCCCATGAAAACACAAATAACTATGAAAGTCCACATGCTACTTATGAAAGACTGGAAATGTAACTCCAAGAACAGACCTGCGCTTCAAATAAGTGGGGGATAGAATGCTGTACGTGAATTTAGAAAACCAGGAGAATGAAATGGGATATGGTCCCCTCCCCCTTTAGAACTGGGGAGACTGAGATAGGAGCATCACTGCAAGTTCAAGGCCAGTCTGGAGCTACAGAGGGAGTTTCATGCCAGCCTGAGATAGAGTGAGACCTGCCTCAACACAGAAAAGAAAGAGAGGGAGGGAGGGAAAGAACTCTAGTAGAAATGTGAGCATCGATTTTCTGCCTGTCCATTCTCACCTCTTCAGTGTCATGAAGCAGAAGGTCCTCACCAGGTATGGGGGCACATGCCTGTAATCTCAGCGCTTGGGGTGGAGGCAGGAGGTTCAGGAATTCAAAATCATCTTCAGCTACATACCAAGACTGAGCCAGCCTGGGCTATCCAAGACCATGTTTCAAAAAAACAGAAACCGGGTCAGAGACACGGCTCAGCAGTAAAGGTCTGCAAAGCAACGACCCTGGTTCGAATTCCCAGTACCCACATAAAGCCAGATGCACAAAAAGGTGCACACATCTGGAGTTTTGTTTGCAGTGGCCCATTCTGTCTCTCTTCTATCTCTCTGCTTACAAATAACTATTTAAAAACAGAAACAAAAAACAAAAAGCCCAGAAGCTTAATATCTCTTAATAGAAATCTGAATTTAGAGCCAGGCGTGGTGGCACACACCTTTAATCCCAGCACTTGGGAGGCAGAAGTAGGAGGATCACCATGAGTTCAA
Source organism: Zapus hudsonius (assembly GCA_004024765.1). Lineage (NCBI taxonomy): Eukaryota > Metazoa > Chordata > Mammalia > Rodentia > Dipodidae > Zapus > Zapus hudsonius. Next base: position 6,109 of record PVHP010034294.1, read on the forward strand.
GGCCACCCTGAGACTACATAGTGAATTCCAGGTCAGCCTGGACTAGATTGAGACCCTACCTCGAAAAACCAGAAAAAATGTTTCCAATCTTTCATATCTACAACATTGTTATCTACAAAGTTCATGCTCAAGAACTATGTGAAGGCATGAGAAAACAACAATATTTTACGTAACTTTCCGTTTTTGCGATGGGCTGAGCCAGGACGTCCTCAGCCCACAGGGCTCTCCTAAGCCTCCTGTGGTCACAGGCTACCTGCCCTCAGGCAGCAAGCTGGACAAGGCCCTTTGTAAAACTTGGGTGATCAGATGTGGGGCCTTGTCTCCAATGGACCCCAACTCTGGGTGTACTCTAACAGAATTTAATTCTGCCTGAAGGTAGACTCTGATCCCAAAGGATTCCATCAGTCACGAACACTTCTCATCAAGTAGTTGTGAGCGCCTTTGATTAATTTGCTGGAATGGCAATTATATTAAGAAAACCTTTTTAATGGTTTACTATAGAAAGATATTAGAGGCCTGGTGTGGTGTATAATCCCAGCATCTTGGAGACAAGAGAACAGTACAGGCCAGAGGACAAGAATTCAAGGTCATCCTCCAAGTACATAAAAAACCCTGTCTCAAGAAAAAACAAGGACACAAGGGAAGATATTTCCAAGGATCTAGAAGAGAGGTTGGGTATAGCTCAGAGGTAAAGTGCTTGCCAGGCAATCCTGAGGCCTTGAGGTTCCAGGGATGTAAAAATAAATACATAGACGAATAAAATAAAAACTAAAATCAAGGGACAGCCACATGCAGGAGATGCACATAGCCAGGCAGGGGGGGGGGGTGGTTCTACAGAGCATGTGCTCTAGACCAGATCCCCTCTTCCCAGAGGCTGCTGGCTCTAACCCTCTAAGCCTTAGCTCTTTCAGGTGAAGAGTCTTACCCCAGGCTATTTAGGGTTCCTACCCAAGGAGCTACCTAGTTAGGATAAACTTAGGTGTGATCTAGGTTCTTGCTGTAACAAAAGAGGCTTCTATCAGACAGGAACCTTGGACAAAGACCAAGTATAGTTCACATTGTGCCAAGTATATGAAATAAGTGATCTTATTCTGTCTTCCATGGTGTTTTTTGTTTTTAATATGCTATATTCATACTTCTGACCTACTTCCTTTTTACCATGCCTGGAATTCCACAGAGACACAGCAAAGTGGTTTCTGCAGCTGAGTAATAAATCAGAAGCTGAAATGACCGCTTAATCTTTATGATGTTTTTTAAAATTAGGAAACCAAACCAAACCAGATTTGATCCTCTTGTTTCTATCTTTAAACTAATCCCTTCCACAAAAACACCAGCAAACCTAGTTAGGACATTCCCAGTCCTTCCTGCAGCCTAACCTCTTACCCACTCCTTGCAGCTTCCACATCTGCCTTCCTTGTTCTCCACTTTTCCAGGGTTTCTACATGGGGCCTGCACTTTCTACTGGACACCACCAGACTTCAGTTCATAGTGTAACCTCTTCCATCCCTACTAGACTCAATTTGAATACCAACAGAATACAAATCAAGGCAGAAAGAGGGATTGTTTGATCTACTCTAACCTTGAGTACCTATGTGGTAGCCAGGCAACAGAGGGCTGCAGTGAATATTACAATTTTAAAGGGGAGGGATGATTTTAAGCAGAAATCAAGCATCATCTAGATCTGGCAGCAAAACAGGGTCCTTCTTACAAATTTAGCATCCTATTTGGCTAAGAAAATACTTGGCATTTTCCAGTGTTCACAAAATTTACAAGGCTAAAATAAATATTTTCCACCTTGCAAATTGTTCATTCAGATCATAAATCAAGGAAGGATACAGTTGAACCTGTTAAACATGTGCGTAAATGTTCTGGAAAAAAAACTGAGATTTATTTTCAAATTATGGTGTTCTAGTTCCTTCGCAAAGGTGTGTTTAAAAAAAAAAACAAGAATTGATATCAAGGTCACAACAAAAACTGCTCACAAGCATTTTTCTGTTAAGGACAAGTGTACACCTACAACCCTGTTCATCTTTAAAAGTTCTTTATATTTAACAATGACTATTGAAAATATGTAACATTGGCAAGTATGGCTGACTTAAAAGATATTAGGGTTAAACCATCGCTCTTAATTATGAAAAGCCTTCCTGAGTCTCTGGATGAATGACAGATGTCATGTTTGAAGAGCTTCAGTTGTTACACTTGAGGCGCCCTGAAAAGGATCATCGACTGTAGTCAGTGTTGATGGGCTCCTTAGATAAACTAGGTCAGACAATCATATCGCGAATAGTGGGTAGTTTTTGCTCTTTTTGACATTTTTCCAGGTGCAGGTGGAGGGATGGAGAGCGCCCCTCCCCCACGCCATCTAGGAACCTGGGAATTTCTAGGTTGGGGATGGGGCTTTCTGGAGCGGATCACTTCTCACTGCCTCCCCTCCAAGCAGGTCAACCACCTCCAGACACCTTTGCTCTTTCTGAAAGTGCAGCTAGGAAACCAGGAGGAAAAACAAAACCACCACCTAAAAGCGTTTGTTTCGACCCGTTTGCCACCTGCTCTCTTTCTAGCTCTATTGGGCAGAGAGCAGTGACAGATCCCAGGCCGAACTGGGTCATAGCTAAGGCTGCACTTCCATTTACACCCTTTTGTTTGTAAACTTGACTGCAAACTTCAGCTCCCTCCCTGCAGCATGCACGCCAGCCGCAGCCCCCCCTCCATGCACCCCGCAGGACGGGCTCCCCGGCTCCAGGATCCCCTGCACCCCTCAGGATGGGCTCCCCAGCTCCAGGGCCCCCTGCACCCCGCAGGACGGGCTCCCCGGGGACCCCCTGCACCACACAGGATGGGGTCTCCGGCTCCAGGATCCCCTGCACCCCTCAGGATGGGCTCCCCAGCTCCAGGGCCCCCTGCACCCCGCAGGACGGGCTCCCCGGGGACCCCCTGCACCACACAGGATGGGGTCTCCGGCTCCAGGGCCCCTGCACCCCGCAGGACGGGCTCCCCGGCCCCAGGACCCCCTGCACCCCGCAGGACGGGCTCCCCGGCTCCAGGACCCCCTGCACCCCGCAGGAGGGCTCCCCGGGTCCAGGGACCCCCGCACCCCACAGGACGGGCTCTCCGGGTCCAGGGCCCCCTGCACCCCGCAGGATGGGCTCCCCGGCCCCCCTGCACCCCGGCACCCCGCAGGACGGGATCCCCGGCTCCAGGACCCCCTGCACCACACAGGATGGGGTCTCCCGCTCCAGGACCCCCTGCACCCCGCAGGATGGGCTCCCCGAGTCCAGGGACCCCCGCACACCGCAGGACGGGCTCCCCGGCTCCAGGGCCCCCTGCACCCCGCAGGAGGGGCTCCCCGGCTCCAGGGCCCCCGCGCCCGGGGAAACCGAGCGAGGGTCCACGCCTGACGCGGGCTCCCGGGGCTCTGGGCCTGGGGTCGCAGTACAGCCGGAGGCCGGGCCCCGCCGCCCGCCCGCCCGCCCGCCCTTCCCGGCTAGGCCCGCGCCGCGCCCTGCCCGGCCTCACCGTTCTGCTGGGGCGGCGCCGGGCCCGGGCCCATGGCCGCCGTGGCTCCGGCTCCCGAGGCCGCTGGTCCGCAGAGCCTGGGCGGCGGCCGGGCGCCGGCGGCGGGGTGAGGGGAGCCGGCGGGGGCCGACATGACGGCGCGGCTGGCGGCGGCGGCTCCGGGCGGGGAGGTGGGCGGAGGCGAGGGAAGGCGGGCCGAGGGGACGGAGGAAGAGGAAGGAACGCGCTCGCGTCACCGCCGCCGTCACCGTCCCCGAGGGAGCCGCTTGGGCCGCGGCTGGAGGATCCACGCTCGCACCTCGCCCGCGGGAGTCCAGCGTCGCCGCAAGCGCCGGGTCCCCCGCGACAGCGCCCCCTGCAGGCCGCGCCCCGAGCCCCGCGGAGACAACGCCCCCTGCAGGCCGCGCCCCGAGCCCCGCCGCGACAGCGCCCCCTGCAGGCTGCACCCCGCCATGACAGCGCCCCCTGCAGGCCGCGCCCCGAGCCCCGCCGCGACAGCGCCCCCTGCAGGCCAAGCCCCGAGCCCTGTGGCGACAGCGCCCCCCGCAGGCCGCGCACCGAGCCCGGCGGCGACAGTGCCCCCTGCAAGCTGAGCCCCAGGGTGACAGCGCCCCCTGCAGGCCGCGCACTGAGCCCTGCGGCGACAGCGCCCCCTGCAGGCTGAGCCCCACAGAGACAGCGCCTCCTTCAGGCCATGCCCCAAGCGCCTCAGCGACAGCGCCCCCTGCAGGCCACGCCCCTCGGCGACAGCGCCCCCTGCAGGCAGGCCATGCACCGAGCCCCACAGAGACAGCGCCCCCTTCAGGCTGCGCACTGAGCCCTGTGGCGACAGCGCCCCCTGCAGGCCGCACCCCGTCACGATAGCGCCTCTTGTAGGCCGCACACCGAGCCCCGAGGCGACAGCGCCCCCTGCAGGCTGCGCACCGAGCCCCGCGGTGACAGCGCCCCCTGCAGGCCGAGCCCTGAGCCCCGAGCCACGTGGCAACAGCACCCCCTGCAGGCCGCGCCCCAGGGAGGGCACCTTGCCCTGAAGCAGTCCTAAGACCTCTTCCCTGGGGGAGGAGCCTCTGCAGGAGTGCTCAGAGGAAGTGAAAGGACTTGCTAAGTTCCCCTTTGTCCACATTTGTTCTGACCCTCGACTCCTCACACACCTAGTTTAAAAACACTCCTATGTAAACCCTTTTTTCAAATCTTCAGTTTCTTCGATGTCATGAAAACTTTACATAAAGTAAGTTTATGCACCTCTCTGGTTACGCAGATCCGGGCAGGGAAGAATGGACAGGTGTTTTCATGCATGCGTGTGCAGGCATACGCATCCGGGTGCTTGTTGGGCTATGACTTGACCCCCATTGTGCTTTTAGGTAATCATAGTAAAAGTCATGAGCCTGTAATTAGCACAACCAGCGAGCAAACAGTGTCTATTTTAGCCCTCTTTCTTTGTTGTATTAACTCAAGCTACACTGGGCACATTTCTCCTCATAAAGCTGGGCTCATTATGAACTTCTTTTGCTTGCCAAAGGCTTTTCAGTTTTGCATAATTAGAATTTGTTCCAATATTCCTTAGAATGATACCTATCTCTCCAAGTGTTTGAAATATAATTCCCAGGTCTACCCCAGGCCTACTGAGTCAGAAACCAATAATGACATCTTGATGGTGCACCTGCTTGAATTGAGGGGAACACAGAAGGAGAGACTGACCACAAGGCTCTGATCTGAAGGCTCTGATCTAACCACTGCTTCGGTTCATTCATGGATCCACAATTTGAACAGAACATTGGGAAGTGGTGGCGTTGTGGAGGAAGCAGGTAGGTGATGACCTGCCCTCACCCCTTCCTATGACTTTCTGCTTCCTGGCTGCTGTGCTCTTCCTCCATGATGATGAGCCCAGATGCAAGGCAGCCGTGAACTGAAGGCTTTGACAATGTGAGCCAAAAGGAATCTTTCCTGACTTGTTCCCCTTAGGTATTTTGTCCTAGTGAGAAAATTCCAGCTAACACTAGAGCTGATGGAGAAGTGCAGTGTGAAATATGCTCAGATCCTCTTCTTCTAAGATGTCTCTCCACACTTTGGTATACTCTTAAAAGTAATGTTTTGTTTTGTTTAAGAAACATATTATGGGGCTGGAGAAATGGCTTCCTGCTAAGACATTTGCCTGCAAAGCAGGACTTGAGCTCTTTTCTCCAGGACCCATGTAAAGCCAGATGCACAAGGTGGCGCATGTGTCCGGAGTTAGTTTGCAGTGGCTGAGGCCCTGGCATGCCCATTTTCTCTCTCTGTCTGCCTCTTTCTCTCTCTCTCTCTCCCTCAAATAAATAAATAAATAAATAAATAAATAAACAAACATACTCATATTTAACCCTTTCTTCAAATTATATATAATTAATTATAATAATATATAATTTATATATAATAATTATTATATATAATTTGAAGAAAGGGTTAAATATGAGTGTTTTAAAACTATTCCCTTAATTTCCATTTCTCATATGTTATATGCAAGGGGGAGAGAGAGGTGCACCAGTTCCTCTAGTTGACAAACTCCACATGCATGTACCACTTTGCATCTAGCTTTACATGGGTACTGGGGAATTAAACCTACAAGCACCTTAACCACTGGACCATCTCTCCAGTCCAGAAACTGATCTATTTACAAGTGTAGGGCATTTTTAATAGGCTGTAAATACAAAGATGGGTATGATGTAGTCTGTCCCCAAAGCTATACAGAGTCTCTTAAATATAGTCCTGCTGAAGTATATCTGGATCTTTTGATTTTTTTTCTACAAACTTGTATTATTTTTTTTCTTTTGCTCCTTGTGTATCCTTATTTCTTCTTTCTATTGTGGCATTCCAGTTTGAGTCCTATCACTCAATATCATAGGAAGAAATAAATTCATTGACCTTTATATTACTTGAGCATTTGAGCTGATGTGCCTTAAATATCATTTAGATCTCAGCTAAGACACAACTTAGGTTGTGAAAGAAATATGAATACAATTGTTAGGCAAATAATTGTCACATGGACTGCACAAAAGTAAGGCATGTAAGGGAATTCTCTCAAAGATTACTTGACTGTTAGCTTTGGCACGCTGTCAATTCTGTAGTTATCCATCACACATCGTATCAGACGTAAGTTAGGGGAAGGGGATGCTGTTGGTGCAGGTATGCTGAGGGCAACCATCTCTGTTAGTTCAGAGTAAGTCCAGGAAAGAACTAAATTGAGAAGTAGACAAATCAAAAATCTACAGCAGTCTGATGCAATTACTTAAATTGAGCAATCTGTGTATCCCACTGGGAATTTGGCAACATGACCCATAAGTCTTTGCCATCTGAGAATTTATAACCTGCTGCTCTGAAGGGAATAGAACGAACCAGAAGATACTAAACACCTGCTATCCAACCAGATAGATAGGTCTTTAGGACATAGCGACATATCAGAACCAAAACACATACTCATAGCTTTGACCCTCAGTTACTCATAATGAAATTACACTCTAAGCAGTTTCATGCAGCCAGCTTATAGAATCCTCTTTTACATATGAATGGGTTAGATTTCAAAAGCTCCATTGTTAATCATCCAATGCTCAGGAGCCCAGAGCCTGTAGAAGAGGTTATGCTCATACATTTCCACCAAACAGAACAGGGACTCAGTCCTTTGAAACTCTAACCAGGCTCTTCCTTTTTTTGCTGATGCAAGTGATGCCTCACAAATTTTAAGGTGTATGTAAATCGCCGGAGGATCTTAGTGCAATGCAGGTTGTGAGATTCTGCACATTTTTATGTATTTGAGACAAGGTCCTGTTATGTTGCCCAGGATGGTCTTAAACTTGTGAGTGAACTCAAACGATCCTCCTGCCTCAGCTTTCCAAATAGCTGGGACGACATCATGTAGGCTACATTGGGCATTTTCTGTTGTCACTTGAGACAGAGTGTGATGTGACACTGACCTCAGACTTACCAAGATTCTTCTGTCTCAGCCTCCTGAGTGCTGGGATTCTAGTCACGGGCCACCATGCCAGGCATATAGTCTGCATTTTGGACAAACTTCAAGGTGATGCTGAGGGTGCTGGTCCAGTGTGAGTGTACTTTGAGTGGTAAAGTCTCAAAGGGCTTAATTTCACTTACTTTGGAAAGTCAATTAAGGAAGGAAATGCTCCTCCCCTGGCCAGTGATCCTAAGGGAACTTCTCTAGCAGCAGAGTGTATCACACCTGCTACCACTCCTGTAGATGTCCTATGAAAATATGCCTGTCAGGCTGGAGAGATGGCTCAGCAGTTAAAGGTGCTTGCTTAAAGCCTGATGGCCCAGGTTCAAGTCCCCAGTACCTATGTAAAAATCCAGATGCACAGGAAGCTGGAGAGATGGCTCAGCGGTTGGGGCACTTGCTTCCAGTGCCTAAGGCCCCGGGTTCAGTTCCGAGGGCCCACATAAGCCAGACCCACAGGTGGTATCCCTGGTTCTCTCTCTCTCTCTCTCTCTCTCTCTCTCTCTCTCTCTGCTTGAAAATGAATAAATAAAATATTTTTAAAAATCCAGATGCACAAAGTGGCACCTGCATCTGGAGTTCATCCCCCCATACTCACTCCCCGTCTTTCTGTCTCTCGTGTGCTCTCTCATAAATTGAAACTGTTTTTAAAAATTAAAACATGCATGTCATCTCCTTGTTTTGTTTTTTCTTTAATGGTTCTTTCTTATGTTTTTAACCAGTGCTGTGGTGATAGCTCAGTCAGTTCAGTGTTCGCCTTATGAGCACTAGGACCTGAGTTTGATCCTCAAGACCCACATAAATATGTTGGGTATGGTGTGTAAGTCTGCAATCTCAGTGTTTGCAAAACAGAGACAGGAGGATCCCTGGGGTTAGTTGCTCAGCTGGTCTAATCAGTGATCGCCAGGCCATTGACTCACTCTCCAAAAGTGGTGGATAGTGTTTCTGAGGAATGACGCCTGAGATTGTCCTCTGCTTTCCATGCACATGTCCACATCCTTGCACACACACACACACAAACACACACACACACACACACACACACTCACACCAATCAGCATGCATTCATACACACTGGGAAAAATAAGTGTAACACTAGGACCATCACCTTATAGAGTAATGGATGCCCAAAGGTGACATGAATCATTTGGTCACATACTCAACAGTGTTTACATTTTGTCAGTTTCATTCCTTCTGGCTGGTTCTTGTTTGTGGTAGAAAACTGAGAGAGTCTGCTTGGACAGTTGATCAGTTACACTTGCATTGCTGTAGTGAGAATCACTGCCAACAATTTAAGGACTCACAGTTTCAGAAGGGTTTCCGTCTATCCTGGCAGGGAAGTATGTCAGCAGGAACATGCGGTAGCACATCTTCACATGGCAGTGGGCCGACCAGGAAGCAGCATGGGCTGGAGCCCACTCAAAATGCTCGCCCCTAGTGACCTACTTCTGCTGGCCAGGCTCTACCTTGTAAAGGCTGCACAGCCTTCAAAAATAGCTGACTGGGGATTGGGAGGGGGGCAATAAGGAATTGGGGATAATCATTCATTGTTGGCCCACTAAATAATGTAACTCATTATGGGCAATAAAAAAATAGCACCATAAGCTGAAAACTGAGCATTCAAAACCATTCATAGTGTATGGTACCAGGCAGCCATAATAAAGTACCATACACAAGGTGGCTTAAGCAATAGAAATGTATTTTCCGGTTGTTCTGGGAGGTAGAAGTCTGAGATCAGGGTCCCAGCATGCATGTTTGGAATCTTGTTAGGGCTTTCCTTCTGGCTGGCAGACAGCCACCTTCTTGTTTATTCCCATGGTGGGGAGAGGAGGGAGGAGAGAGAGAGAGAGAGAGAGAGAGAGAGAGAGAGAGAGAGAGAGAGAGAGAGAGCAAACAAGCAAGTAATGAAGGCCCTTTCTTCCTTTTTTTCTTTCTCTTCTCTCATTTTCCTTTCCTTTCCTCTCCTCTCTTCTATTTTTGTAAGTTTCTGTTTTTCAATGTGGTCTTTTCAAAAACCCAACAGACTAGGCTCAGCCACCTATCCCAAATGCCAATCACAGATAACTAGTGACGAAAAGCAGAGAAGGGAGATTTAATCAATATGCCACACTGGAAGAGGATCCCATACATGAGAACCGTGACCACAAGTTCACCTTCAGGGCACTGACATGAGCTTCAGATTTAAATAGCGGAAGAATTGGGCAGAGAGCCTGGGGCTAAGGAAGGTCTGGTTAAGCACCATCTCAGTTCTGGTTCTGCAAGGTGGTCTGAAGAAGTTGAGGGGAGCAGGCTGGTTCCCCTGAGATGATTACTCCTCACTAGCAGAGATAATTGCCCTCATTGGAAGGGGGATTCTGTCCTGGGAGGGTCCTCTTGCTTGAGGATGGTTTAGTCCCTTGTCATAAAGGTGTTTTCAGTAAGTCTTATTATCCTGGAATCCAAGGTGATTGTAGAAGAAAAAAATGGCTGAGGAGAGAAGATGAAAGAGGCAAAGAAAGCCAGAGGAGATGCAGTTAGGCCAGTGTATATAGTACTCCCATCAGTCTCTCTAAATTGTTTAGGCTGGCATCAAACTTGCAATCCTCCTGTAGGAGTCTTATGAGTGGCTTGGACTATGAGCTTACTGATATATATATATATATGTATATATATATATGTATATATACACACACACATATATGCCTTGTCTGCAATGCAGTCACATGGGAACTTAAGTATGTGCATTTTGAGAAGATACAAATTGATCTAATAACAAATGACATTTAAAAATATTTTTATTTATTTATTGGTGAGCCGGTCAGGAAAGGGGGGAGGGGAGAGAGAGAGAGAGAGAGAGAGAGAGAGAGAGAGAGAGAGAGAGAGAGAGAGAGAATGCAAGAGCACAAACACATGATGACATGATGTCAGGGCCTCTAGCTGCTGTAGATGGTCCCGGATGTATGGACCATTTTGTGCATCTGGCTTTACGTGGGTACTGAGGAATTGAACCCAGGCTGGCAGGCTTTTCATGTAAATGTCTTTAACTGCTGAGCCATCTCCCCAGCCCACAAGTAACATTTTCAGAGGACATAAGTCTTTTTTTCCTGGTAATTCTTCATATTTTGTTCTTTTAAATGGGTTGTGGTATTTCAATTTACCCAAACCACCCATCACTACCATTTTCCAAATTATTTTTTATAAATTTATTCTTATTTATTCATTTGCAAGGAGAGGGGATAGATAGATAGATAGATGATAGATAGATAGATAGATAGATAGATAGATAGATAGATAGATAGATAGATAGATAGATAGATAGTATGGGCATGGCAGGGCCTTCTACTACTGCAGATGAACTGCAGACACATACGCTATTTTGAGTACTGGGGAATCGAACCCAGGCAATCAGTCTTTACAAGCAAGTGCTTTAACTGCTGAGCCATCACTCCAGCTGGCCACTATCAAAATTATTATTACTCTGTCCATGATATACATGTTAAGATTAATATCTATGATTATAAGTCCTTTGTTTTTAGAGATAGAGAGATTGTCTCACTCCATAGCTTTGACTGGTCTACAACTCACTATGTTCCCAGGCTGGCCTAGCTTTTGGAGTGTCATCCCACCACAATCTTCTGAATGTGCGGATTATAGGCCTGAGCCAGCACATCTAGCTTGTGAAACACCTTTGAAAAGTAAACTTATTTTAGGGCCTCACTGATAAGACCTAGATAAATCAGGTCACTATTATACCAGAGCACACGTCTGTAGAGTACCACAAGATGTCAGTCCCTTTAGCTGAGTCCTCAGGTTTTCCTTAGATTTGTCTTTCAGAGAAGGACAAGAACGCTTGTCTTTCTCTGCACAAAAAGGGCTAAAAAGTCTTTCATTCACTAGCCATGCTGTGACCTGGAAGGGCCTGGAAATGCTATACTAGATTAGAATTGCCATGCACATTCTCCAAGGACACCTGGTGGAAACAGACAAAATTGAAACACTGTCTCTGCTGAAAGGTTGAGTTTTGTGTATACAACCATGTAGGTTGAGTAATCACAGGAAAGGGTACTTGTGTATTACAGAGAATGTTTTTCTTAATTTATTTTTTGTTTGTTTTTTTATATTTGAAAGGATAAACTTCAATTACATGATGTTGTATTCAGCCACACATCATTAGGGTGAACCTCCAAGCCAGGCAGTTTATGGGAGGAAAGGATTTATTGCAGCTACAGATCCAGGGTAAGTTCCAAGGGGGGGAGAGAGAGAGAGAGAGAGAGAGAGAGAGAGAGAGAGAGAGAGAGAGAGAGAGAGAGACTCATCACCAGCACCCACCCACCCCACACAAGCAAAACAGACAGCGGGCGGGGTCTTACAACAATATCCCAGACTTTTGACTCTCTGAGTCTCTGGAATTTTCTTACTGTACTGCCCTCCTAAGAAGAGATGTCTATTTCTTGCTCACCTGAGCATCCTTACATCCTATCCCCTATTGAGAGAGCTGACTTCTTGAAAACAACCTCAGAGACCCACCTAAGATTGCTAACAGATTAAATTTGTGGTCCGTGGATTACTTGGGGGGGGGGGGGTCATGTTACGCTAACACTCCAGTTCATCCATGGAGCTGGTTAACAGAGTTTTGGGACAGCAGTGAGCCGACGAGAGGAACAACTCTCGAGAGACAGTTACAGTGAACAGCTCGTTTATTAGTTTGGGAGGGTGTTTTTATTTAGGAGGAAAAGGAGAGGCAGGAAGATAAGGGGCAAGGGGATTGGCAGGGGCAGGGTGGCCTGTGGATGTCTCATGAAAGGATTGGCAGGGGTCAGCTGCATAGACAAGCTGGAGGGACTTTCTTGTTGCCTGGGCCCTGTTATTACCTTATAGTTGAATTATGTGAACTCCAGTAAACCTAGGCCTTGAATTCCCTGGACTTATCAGGGTTTGCTGGGGCCCACTAGGTGACTGGAGGCTGGGGAGGGAAGGAGTCAGCTGAACTCCTGCTGGTCTCAGGATGAGATAATTGGGGTTTCAGGCCAGTTTCAACTTCCCTTTAACCCTATGTCCTCCGTTCCCACATGAAAAAATGTGAAACACAGCTCTTCAAAAAATACCAGATTAAAAAAAAATAGTAAACCAAAGCTGGGTGTGGTGGCACATGCCTTTAATCCCAGCATTTAGGAGGCAGAGGTAGGAGGATTGCTCTGAGTTTGAGGCCAGCCTGGGACTACAGAGTGAATTCTAGATCAGCCTAGGCTAGAGTGAGACTCTACCTAGACAAAACCAAAAATAAAGTAAATAAAAACAAAAAAATAGTAAACTAGCTATAGTGGTGAACATTTATAATCCCAGCATGGAGGAATAGTGAGATCCTTTTTTAAAAAAAGTTGTTAAACTGCGTGGAGGAATAGTGAGATACTTTCTTTTAAAAAGTTGTGTATGTGTGTGTGTGTGTGTGTGTGTGTGTGTGTGTGTGAGAGAGAGAGAGAGAGAGAGAGAGAGAGAGAGAGAGAGAGAGAGAGAGAGAGA
>PVHP010034295.1:0-19130 GCA_004024765.1 Zapus hudsonius
AGAGAGAGAGAGAGAGAGAGAGAGAGAGAGAGAGAGAGAGAGAGAGAGAGAGAGAGAGGAGAAGAGAATGGGATCCCAAAGCATCCAGCATTCCCTCAGTGACCTACACATGTTCCACAGGATTCCACTAACTATAGGTCTACCTCCTTACATGAGTCCCTCAGCAGGGACAATGCTTTTAACACATGGACCTCTGTGGGAATATTCAACATTCAAATTATTCCAACTAATGAACAGAAATATTTTAAAGATTATTTGTGTAAACTGTTGGATGATGGTCATGTTATAGTATGAACAATAGGTTATAGTTCCCCCCCCACAGGTGAACAGATTTCTTACACTAGTTGAATAAATGACACAAATTTCAACCTGCATGAAGTTGATATAGAATGATAACACGTCAATACAAATTTGGCATCTGAAACACTCAGTCATATCCAACCTACCCTTTAACTTGAGTTATTTATTGTACTCTCTGTATTATATCACTGAATTGGCCCATGACTTTATTTGTTAAATCTGCATTTTAAGATTAAAAAAAGAATTCTCACTTATGTTGCTAAAAACTCAAGCCCCTACACTAAAAAAAAAAAGACATTTAAAAATAAGACAAGGGCTGGATATTCCCAAGTACCCATGTAAAGCCAAATGCACAAAATGGTACCTCTGGAATCCATAGGCAGTGGTTGGAGGCCCTGGCAATTTCATTCTCTCTATTTCTCTTCTCTCTTCCCTTTGTCTCTCTGTGTTTGCAAATAAGTAAAACTATTCTTAAAATAATATAGTTATGAAAATTTTTGAAAATTACTTTTTACTTTAATGGTTTTACCTGTATTTAAGATATTTTGATCTTATTCCTCCCCCATTTATTCTTTCTTATGCCCATCCTCTCCCACTGAATTCTTTCTTTCCATTAAATATTTTTCCTAAACCCATACCTTCTTTGACCTATTAAATTAAATTACAGCTAATTGCAGAAGCATGGGAAGAGGTAATTTATTGGAGAATGGTAGGTAACACCACTGAAGAACAGGACGACCTCTCTCTTAGGAACCAATAGCTGGCAATAGCTACCCTGGGTGGTGTACAGTGTCGTTTGAGCCCTTCCTCATCAGTGATGAAATATCGGCAGGCCCCATCTTGTATAGAAGAACACAGCAGCTATGTGCTCAGGAGTGGAAATTAATTTCATGATAGCATCAAAACCCAAAACACAGAGTTATCTGTAAATGGAATGTGAACATGAACATTTGCAGACCTGTGCTTCTTGCTATTCTAAAGATGCCTTGATGTTTCCTGTGTTTGTGACAGGGAATTGGATTTCAGTTTATGTGTCATTAAAATAACTGCTAACAAGAGAGAATGCTAAAACCAGATATACTATAAGAATGTTTTACTTTAATCTGCAATAAAAACATTTTACTTACTGATTTATAAGATATAGAGAAGCTTATAAAATGACAAAAACCAATTTTTAAGAGTGCCAAATGTTTAGTCATTATGGTATTTGATATATATTATTTTATTTAATACCTATATTTTGAAGTTAAGGAGGAATTTGAGGTATTGAGGAAGCCAAATTCTGGCCCAGATAATATTGCTAATACTGTTAGAGCCAGAAATTTAAGGAAGTCTGACATATGAATCTAATTTCCTAACTACTATGTGTGACTGGGACTAATCTTGTAACAGAAAATATGCAACAATACTATAAAATTTCTGTATGTATTTCCCTTAACATATACTGGCTGTAGATTTTTGGTGCATTTCAGTGTAATTCTTCTATGTATGTATATTATGAACCCTTTTCCTTCTTTGCCTTCACAAAGATTATGTGCACTTTTGTTTTTATATTTGAGATTGAACTCAGGGCTGGACACATACTAGCAAAGTGTGATATCCTTGTGCAATACTCAATATGCACAAACATTTTGTTATAAAATATAGATTTACTTGAGAAAGCATAAGAAATATAGTAATTAGCTTTAATTCTATGCATTAGAACAACAGTAGGTATAATTTCAGGTCTTAAATTTTGATTACAAATGTATGGTTAATAATCATACATGAAAAAATTATATCAAAAGAGAAACATTGGACTGACATGCAGCTATTTATTTTTAATCGAATCAAATTAAATAGCTCATTTATAGACTTCCCTGGGAGTGAGAAAAAATTTTAAATTCACTTAAGTTCTGAATAAAATAGGCTTAAGACATGTTATTTTGTCATTCATTTCTTATTCTTTCTGATAATGTTCTCTAACTCATGATTTTTAAAAGCTGATTCATTTGCTGAACATAAATCAGAAGATTTTAATATATTTTTTGAATTTTAATAAATTGTTTTAATTGATTGCTGCATATCTATATAATATAATTATATGTAATTTCTCCTACTTCTGTTCTGTGGATGGTTGCATATTTCTCAAAAATGTGAAGAAAGTGTATCATAATATAAATAATTTATTGGCAAGAACAGAGATAGAGAAAGAAAGAAAGAATGGATGTGGTGCTCCAGGGCCACTAGCCACTACAAATGAACTCCACATACAAGTACCACTATGTGCATCTGGCTTTACCTGGGTACTGGGGGATCAAACCAGGGTCCTTAGGCATTGCAAGCAAGCACGTGAATCACTGAACCATTTCCCAAGCCCCAGATTATTATATTTTTATATGAAGACATTTATGCATTCAAATAAATTTATTTTAAAATACCTTTTACTCTCATTTCTATAGACTTCTACACACACACACACACACACACACACACACACACATATATATATATATATATATATATATATATGTGTGTGTGAAAAATAAATTACCACTAGTTAAAATGTTTCTATCACTTTTGTGTACTTTTTCCAGAAAAAACAAATATTTTCTGTTCATACATAAAGCATATACACATATTCATACACATAAGCATATAGGCCAGTATTTAAATATTCAAAAATGTCCATTTATACCTGTAACTTGTTTCTTGGTCAAATCAGCTCCTTGTGTAGATCAACATTACTTACCTTCAAGTTCAGCTGTGAAAAAATTTTTAGATCTCATTTGAGATTCTTTTTATTAATAATAATATTTATTTTTAAACAAAAATAACTAATAAGAGTTTTGGGAAACAATGGTTTTATTTGTTTAAGTAAGATCATTTTAATTCTCCAGGACCCAGCAATTTTACTACAAAATAATATAAAACACATTGTGCCAAAAGAAACTTACTTTGGAGTTTCTCCTCATTGAATTTTCTGTGCCATTCCTTCTTTTTGTTAGCCTGGTGAATCACAAGCTGACAAAAGAGAAGCCAATTGAAAAATGGTTTTAATGAGGACATGAGACTCCTTGAATGCAGCATAGAATCTGTATTCTACATTTACTATGACACAGAGGGAATTCATAAGTGAAACTTGAGAGGTAGTATAATAATGGATTAAAATAATTTAATGAATGCTTTTATAGCAGTTACCTTCTCATTACTGGGACAAAACATCCCACCAGAGGCAGCTGACAGAGGAAGGGGTTTATTTCATCTTGCAGAATCAAGGGACGTTTCATTTGATGGGGAACTCATAACAAGAGCAACCAGCCAGGTTGGAATCCTGACTCCAAACCTGCCCCTAGTGACACACTTCTTTCAGCAAGGCGCCACCTCCCAAGGATTCTACAGTTTTCCCAAAGTACCACCAGCTGAGGACTAAGTACTCAAGGCATTGAGCCTTGGGATAATTTCATTCAAACCACTACTGCTTTGGATAAAGGCTCACCCCTTTCAGCTCCCACTGGATTAATCCTGCTTAGTTGTTAGATTGGATTGTGCTACCAGAAAAGTCATTACAATTGTTAGCTTTGCTTGTAAAGAGTTTCTTAGAGGATCTATTTGTATCAAAATACTATATCTGTGCATACCATCTTTACTCAAAGGCAAATGATAGGCACCAGGTACAGAGAGGTGAAAGAGATGGAAGGGAAATTCACTTTCTCTGTTTTTCTAAGTAGACTGCCCATGCTAGTTGGGAGCGTCTTTCCTTGGTCTGAATGACAGTGAAATAAAACTGTGAATTGGCAAGTTGAACATAGTCATATCCATGCATTTCATGAATCAGTTTCATATGATTGCTGTGTTAACCTGCTTTTGCACTTTTCTAGGGTTGTGAAATTATAACATGTAATTATAGCTTAAATGATCACCCTTTGGTTTCTTGTAGTTTGACCTTGACTTGACTTCCTAGATCGGACCCTCTCAGAGAATGGAAAACAAAACTCCTCTTGGCCCACTAGGTTAAATTTAATCCAACAGACATTATGAAGATGAGACAGGTAAAGAAAACATTCCTAAACTCAAGCTTCAGAAAACCTATCCAGGATTGCAAATCCCATGAACAGCTAACCATGTACATAGATGAGCCATTTTCAAGGACTTCGGGAGGAGTGAGTGACAACCAAAACTGTGTTTGCAAAAGCACCCTACTCTTTGGCATGTACTTGCCCATGGTTTTTGACTTTTCTTGCACAGTTCTCAGGGCTTTATCAAGTGTCCCATTTTCCCCATCCATTTGCAAAATATCATGTGTACCAGCAGTCATAGCCTGATATGTCCCTTTGCCATCCACATCTGGCTTTAACGCAAGTGCAGGGAGGGTGAGGGGAAGGATATCATCAAGAGCCTTTGTTCCCTTCAGTGAACAAAGCAGTTCATAGTATTAAGTCCACAATTATTTTTGAATTTCAAAAGATCAGTGTTTGAGGAACTTCTTGCCAAAGTTTATTATTTTTTCCGACTTAAAATACAATGTAGTACTTAAGACACATATTGTTAAGAGGGTAACTAACACATTGCCTCTCTAGGATATTGCCTTTCTATGATGCTTTAAATCTCAGTTGTTTGTCTGAGTATCATTTGTTTCAACAACTCTGATGGCATTTCTTGGTAGTGTGCTCAAACAATAGGTAGGTCTGATCCAATTAGTGGTTCACAATAGAAGCATGGTGTGACATAATGGCACTTTGTTTAAGAACTTTGGGCCTTTTGGCATTGTTTTTGTGGAAAAATCCATGTTGTCTTAGATAAAATTCAGTGATAACAACCTGCAACCATAACGATAGTGCTTGATTAAAGTGCTTTCCACTAATTAAAATATGAATTTTGAACCTTCGCTTGCTGAGAACCATTATTAGATCAATTCACATGGATTACAATATTTGCTTAAAATATTGTAAAATCTTTATAGTATTTTAATCAAATCCCTTTTTTAAGACATGAAGACTTTATGAGCTATGTTGATTTATATTCTATTAGTATTTCATTATCCGTGTCCACAACCCCGTATGTCTTCAGAATTCCTGAAGCACTAAGAAATAACAAGTAACCATGACACAATGTGGAAAATAGCACATTTACTGTATATCTGACATAGAACATGGGAACTTCAAGGGCCTTCTAAGTGAGAAATGTATATACTTTCCTCATCTAGTTCTCATTTTTATTTCAGTGATAGCATTTAATATGTTTTGTACTAGATTCTCTAAAATAAAGCATCCAAGAAATCTTTCAGAGTTTTTGTTCTGTGTCAAATAATAATACCTACCTTCATAGCATAAAAGGATACAAATATCTGGTTTCAGGACGTAAGATATAAGTGAGTTTCTATTGAGCATAAGATCAGAAGTGGAACTGGTATATCATATGTAAATCCAGTTTATTTGAACCCCTGCCTTTTATGTACAAACATAGTGGCTGAACAATTTTGTAATCTCAATGTACAATGTATACAAGTATTTCAAGTTTTCTACGTCTGCATCAACATATGTTATTGCCATTTGTAAAAAAAAAATCCATCCCAATTTGTATAAATGTTTGTGTTCTAGACTCAGAAATTTAAATTTATAGTATATGTCAGTGTCATGAACATGTTACGTTCTGTTCATTTCTTCTTTTCTGTATACTGAGAGTTATATGGCAAATGACTCTTGTTCTTTTAAATATTAGTTTATATGTTTAATTATTTATGAGAACGAGGGGAACAGGCAAACAAGGAATCTTGCCACTATAAATTAACTCCAGATATATGTGCCACTTGGTGTCTCTGGCTTTAGGTGGACACTGGGGAATCAAACTTGGGCTGTCAAGCTTTCAAAGTAAGCACCTTTAACCTCCAAGCCACTTCCCCTGCAGACAAAAGTGTTGAAGGCAGCAAAAGTATCAATGAAGTTGAGAATGATTGTGGACAGAAAGGAAATCCCTAATGATAATATTATTACTTTCATTGATCAATCACTGTCATACATCAGGTATTACAGTCATCATGCTAACCTTATTTGGTAGATGATTGAGCTTATAGACAGAGCTAAAACTAATGGTTAATAAAGTATCAACACTACCTAATTGCCTTCCTGAGGTTCAGAGTCTTAAATTAGCAAATTTAAAGTCCATCTTTTTGTTTTACTATAAAGCAGGACATTGAAATCTGCATATATATATGCATAATTTAGTGAATTTTCTTCACTCAGACTAAACAATTTTACATAAAAATGATAAAAGTTATACACAGGTATCTGAAGCATCAGTTATAGGATAAACATTAGAGCACGTTTCAAATTATTCTGCAATAGACTGACTATAACTTGAATACTAATATTTAAAATATGTTTTATACATCAATTTATTCAATATTTCAAAATATAAGAATAAGTGGCTTGAGATATATTTTCATTGCTAGGAAATAACTTCCATGAAGGTAAGAGAAATGTTTGAGAGATGCATGAAAACTGGCTGAGAATAACTCTTTTTGCATGTGTGTACAGGTGTGTGGTGTACATGTGTGTTGTGTGTACATGTTCAAATGTGTATGGAGACCAGAGGTTCAGAGATTAACATCAGATGTCCTTTTTAATTGCTCTTCACCTTATTTTTGGGATGGGTTTCTCACTGAACCTGAAGCTCATGTATTTGGTTCGACTTTGCTGGTCTGTGAGACCCAGTGATCCTACTGGCTGTGCCTCCCCAGGAACGGGACTATAGGCACATGTGACCAGGATGAGTGTAATGGGGATCCAAATGCACTTCCTTGTTCTTGAATGTTTGTTGAGTGAACCATCTCCCCAGCTCCAAAGAATGCAGTCTTGAACATTGTTTTTGCTGAAATACCCTTATCAGAATTTTAAACCCATTTCCATATTAGCTAAGCAGAAAAGGAGGTGATACATTGTTAAAATATTAAAATGATAACTCTAAATTTAAGACTCTATATTCTATAAGAATGTCTTTTAAGACAAGCATGATGGTGTACCTTTGATCACAGGACTTGAGAGGCAATGGTAGGAGGATCACTATGAGTTCCAGGCCAGCCTGGACTACATTGAGACCCTACCTTGAAAAAAGTAACAAAATAATGTAATTAAAGAAAACCTACATCCTCACTTTCAGAACTATTCAAATGATTATTATTTTGATAAATAGGATAATCATGTGATGATAGTTTACTTAAAATCTTGATTCTTGAACACTTTCCTACTTATGACTTGTTTATATCAAAATGTGTTTAAAACAAAAAAACCCTCTCAGTTCAAATAACATGTTTATAGCCCTAGTCTACTAATATCTGTAATATATAAAATATCATACTCCTAATTTGCATTTAAAAATATTCAATAATTATTGAAGTTAGATACTAAGATTACTTTAGAAATAGAAAGTATAAGGTGTGTTCTATGAGATAAATTATGAAAGTTTCCATAATTAATCAATACATATTTTCAGTTTTTTACATTGTGAGCTTCTTGAAAGGATTCTTGCTTCTCTTTTCTCTTTCTCTCCCTCTCTCTCTGTGTGTGTATGTGATTGTGTATAAATGATTAATTGCTTTATACTATGTAAAGTAATGGGTTCCAATATGACATTTTAATTCATACACAAATAACATGATACTTTACTTGTATTAGCCATGACTACCTACCCTCCAGTTTCAACACTTTCTTCTCTACTCTCTGATGAAATCCCATTAATAGTCTCCATTTCGATTTTCTAAATAAATATTTCTTTTCTTTCTTGATAATATTATAATATGCATGAATTGTTACAGCAATCTAGTTATTGGCCAAAACACTAGAAGTCTACATTGGTGTGGTGAAAAATAGTGCTGAAAAAACTGGATATTCATATGTATGAGAATGAAACTAAACCTCTCACATGTACAAAAATTAATTCAAATTGGGACAAAGACATTAGAGTGACACCTTAATTTCTGAAACTGCTTGAGGAAAACATTGGTAAAACACTTTGACGGCATGGACAGAGGAAGGGGATTTCTGAGAAGAACCCTCAGAAAATAAGTACTGATGAGTGGGATAGTATGAAATTGCCTAGCATAACAAAGGAAACTACAAACTAAAGGAAGAGATAGCTTACATTTTAGGAAACAGTACCCTTAGAATGATGCTAGAAAATTCTATCACCTCTGGATTAATCCTGACTCTACTGGACCAAAGTAGTCACGTCTTCTATATGCCTTTGTTGTTGAATCTGTTTTTAAAAAAAAGTAACTAGGAAGGGGTTCATGAGCTGAAATCCCCTTCTGTGGTGATTTTTCTTCAGACTTTCCACTTTTAATAGTATTTGTACTCTCACAAGTTAGAGTTGTCATTGAGGTCTTGTTTTCTGAAGAGCTTTGCAGTTGCCTCAGTGAAGACACTCAGCCTTCTTTTTAGTTAGATTAATCTTGACTCTCTTTAATGTTTTCAGATATTACAAATAGAGTCTCATTTATAGAACTTTAAATTTGCTCACAAAACTTTGTTTGATAAACTTCACTTTCTTCTGCACTTTGGTCTCTTTTGATGTAGATATGACCAAAAGCAAGACACTTTAGCCCTTGTACAGATTCAATGATATTCTGCCTTGAAATTTCCTCTACCAAACACATTGGTCCATTACCTTTTATTTCATCCTCCCTCAAGTTCTCAGACATGGGCAGTGTCAGTCAGAATCTTTGCCAGAATTGTCTAGCATTGCTCCCAATAGAGTTGTTGTTCCCGTCTTTAGCCTCATGAACATGGACTGTATTATGTTCGTGTTTCTGTTGGCCTTCCTTTCCTCTAATCTTCCACCAAAGTTGCTTCTTAAACTCTGTTTTCAGAATTATAGAGCTTCTCTACCCAAAGTACGAAACTCTTCCATATTCTTCCCTCAAACCAGTCCCAATATGGTCATTTTATCGCAACAAATGTTCCACTTATCAGAACCAAATTAATGTAATAGTTAATAAGGCATTGCTGTGTCCAAGTATCTGTCAGTCTTCATCTTAAGGAAAGAAAGGGTATATTCTGGCTAACAGTTTTTATGGGATACTTTCCATCATGTCTGAGAAGGCATGGCAGAATGAGCAGGAGGCCAGCTGAACACATTCATCCTAAAATCAGGAGGAGAGTGTTATTAGAAACAGGGTCAAGATATAAAACCTCCAGACCTGTCATCAATGGCTACCTTCATCTTGTAAGGTTAAAAGTTCTACAACCTTCACTTGGAGTGTCACCAGCAGTGAGCAAGAGTTCAAATACTTGAGCCAGTGGGAGATATTTCACTTTTAAGACACACCATTTTTTTTTAAAAAATCAGAGACGAGAGACAGAGACAGACAGAGAGAGAGAGAGAGAGAGAGAGAGAAAGAGAGAGAGAGAGAGAGAGAGAGAGAGAGAGAGAGAGAGAGAGAGAGAGGAGACAGAAGAGAATATGAGCACATCAGGGCCTCCAGCTGCTTCAAACAGATTCCAGATACCTGCAATACTTTGTGTGTCTGGCTTTTTGTTAGTACTTGGGAATCACACTCTGTTTGTCAGGCTTTACAGGCAAGAACTTTAACTGCTAATCCATCTCTCCAGCCCCACATAACCATTTTAATGTTAATTGTGAAACTAATGTATAAATGTCTGAGCTTCCGTGTGTGTACGTCATAACAAGAAAATTTACAGAGCTTGTAATCATAATGTTGAGAGAATAAGCCCAATACATAAACATAAGTGTAATATCATTTCTTTCATTGTGCAATCTGCTGGAAGAAAGAACATGAAACTGGGTGTGGTAAGCCCAAAGCTTGGCAAGCTGAGGTAGAAGGAATATCACAAGTTTGAGGCCAGCATGGGTTAATAGTGAGTTTCAGGTCAGTCCCCAATATACAGTTATATTTAAAAAAATGAAATTAAATATAAAAGAACTAAACATAGGATGAACAAATGGGAGGAGAAAATGGGAAGAAGCGAAAAAATAACTGCTGCATTTTAAATCAGCTTGTCTTTCATAATTTTTTTTGTTTTAAAATATTATGGACAATAAATATATATTTAAAAAAATATTGGTCCCTATCTGTGGCAACTTGGGGATTGGAGTTAGGGGCCTTATAGTCTTGCCAGAGCTCAGCTCACTCTCTATGCACTTTCCACCTGCTGTGTTGGTAACACGTGATGCCCAGCCTCTGCTCTACCACCTTTTCCTAGTTATCATGAAGTTTGAGACCACAAGCCAATTCATACTCTGTCCTCACATCAGCATCTTTTGGTCCAAAATCGCCTAGTAGATATCAATGAATCAGAATGATGAAGGCACTTCACTAAATAACTCTCAGACCACTTATTTGCTTGATGGACTATTTCTGTGTGCATTCTGTTCTCTTTTCCATATGAATTCACTAGAAATAAGTTAGGCCAATTTTTCTATGTCATCGAGAAATTCTGTGCATATTGTTGACAATACTATATCAATTTTGATTCTATGATCATGTAAACCTTGTTAACCTTAAGGAAATTTTTATTTTTTTCATGATGGGTATAAGTATAGAATCATCTTACAAAGACATAACTTCAGATATTCCTTTTTTCTCACATACCAATTTTAGATACAATGGGTAAATAAAGCCTACCTATCACACTGATTTATGGGGTGTTTTGTTTGGTTTGGTTTGGTTTGGTTGAGACAAAGTTTCATGTACCCCATTTTGATTTCTAACTCAATGTGTAGGTAACAATGACACAGCTTCTTCTGATGCACCTTCAATCTCTAACCCAAGTGATGAGATTACAGAACGCATAACCTAGACTAGCTTTTATGTTTTGCTTGGGATCAAACTGAGGACCTAGTGCATGGTGTACGTTTTAAACACTCTACCAGTCGAGCAACATTGCCTACTCTGAATTTTACATTTCATGCAAACTCTACAATTACCACACTGAGGAGGGCTCTCAATGGAATGAGGGCAGGAAGGAGGGAAATAGTGGTACCAGCTTATGACTTGTCCATACAACATACTATTTAATAAAAAAAATAATTAAGACTTCTTTAATCAGCTTGGTTCTCTATATGTACTATAGCATGTTATGAGTAGCAGCAGCCTTCTGTTGTAGTTAACCTTTCTCTCATTGCTGCAACAAAGAACCCAACCAAAAGCAGGTTGTGAAGGAATGGGTTTATTTTGGCTTATGGACTGGGGGGGAGAGGGGAGACTTCATCCTGGCAGGGGAAATGATGGCATGAACAGAAGGTGGACATCACGTCTTTCACAGCACTGCAAACAGTGGCAGGAAGGTGTGCCAAACACTGGCAAGGGGAAACTGGCTTATAACACTCATAAGCCCGCCTCCAACAACACAGCTCCAGTGAGGTTCTAATACCCAAATTGCCATCAGCTGGGGATTGATCCTTCAGAACACCTGCATTTGTGGGGGACACCTGGATCAAGCTATGACAGTCCACCAAACAAATAATTACACATGATGTAAAATACAATGCATTCAGCTCAACTCCATAAGTCCCCACAGTTTTTCTTTCCACTGAGCCATAATACCAAAAAACAAACCTATATAATGGCATAGAACATTCACAATGCAAAAGGAAACATAAGGCAAGGCAAAAACAGATAGAATCAATATAAGATTTAAAACAAGCAGGGCAACACCAATCTCCAGCTCCAAGTTCAATAATTCTAACCAATACCAAGTCTCTTGGAGATCCAATTCCAACCCTCCAGCTCAGCTACTCACAGTCTGGGAAAACATCTTCCAGTGCTGGCAGCTCTACTTGGCAGTAATCCCATAGATCTGGCATTTCACTGAGTCTGCACTGCAACCCAGTGTTCATCCTTATGACTCCATCAGACCTCCACACAGGCAACCAAGAAGTCTGCTTCACACTGTCCATGGCCAAAACCCATGTTGCAATTCCAATGACCCTCTCTTTCTCCATTTTGTTATACTCCATAGTACTTGGTGGGCTACCAACTTGTTAATCCAAGTGGGGACAAATTATTGAGGCCACTTACTTCAAGAGTCTGCATTTTCCTGCTGTGTCAATACAGATCACCTGGCCCAATCTCAATGGTTGTCATCTCTCAAAAAATTGCAGCTGAATGGGCAGCAGTTTCAGCCCAAGATTTGCTTTCTTCGGTGTCATCTCCATCTTCTCACACCTGTCCATTTCTATGCAAAGCAAAATCTGCACAAGTTCTCAGGACACAGGCAGGCAAAATTCAGCAAGTCTCTCACACAAACTGCTTCTGGCACCAGCCTGATAAGGTTTTTGCCTCACCCTTGTAAGCCAAACGTCACTGTCCATAGTTATTACTGCATTCAGGTCTTTTAACTCTGACCAAAATATTCCATCATGCTGTACCTACAGCACTATGAGGCGTATCTTAGGCTGAGATTTCAAATCTTTCCACATTCCTCTTGCATGTCAGTTCCAAAAGGCCAAAACCACAGAATCAGGGTTCTAGCAGCAACAGATGACCCCAATCTCTGGTCACAAATCCATTGTAGTTAACCTTTTCTCATTGCTGCAGCAAAGAATCCAATCAAATGCTGCTTGTGGAGGAATGGGTGTATGTTGCCCTACAGATTGGAGGGGAGATTCCATTAAGGCAGGGAAAGCAATGGCATGAGCAAAGGATGGACATCACCTCCGCCACAGCACTGCAAACAGCGACAGGAAGGTTTGCCAAACACTGGCAAGGGGAAGCTAGCTTATCACCCCCATAAGCCCGCCCCCAACAACACAGCTCATGCAAGATTTTAATTCTCAAACTGCCATCAGCTGGGGATCAATTATTCAGAACACATTTGTTTGTGTGTGTGTGTGGGGGGGAACCTGGATCAAAACATGACATCCTCCTCATTCATGATGAAGGTCATGTAAGAACTCTCTCCTTCTGGAAGACACATTGAATTCTGAATGCTGCATATTTGTCACTATAACGATCATTGGAAATAAAAACTTTGTAAAGATAATCAATTTAAGATACTTTTGAGAGTACTGTTCTAATATGAATGGTTTCCTTGTAAGATGAGGAGGAACAATACAAATAGACCAGTAAGGAGAAGTCATGTGATGGAGGATGTAGTCATTTGAGCCCCATAAGGAAAGCAATGAGGCCAACAGCTATTGGAATCCAGGAGAGCCTGATAAAGGAGACCCCCTATCTTAGCTCCCAATATGGAGTCCACATGATCAATGCCTTGAAATTATATTTCTGGCCTTTTTGGATGCTCCGATATTGACATCTGTTTTGTTAAGCCACTCACATTGAAGTATTTCAGGAAGTCCTTTGGAAATCTAAAGCTTCTAGTCTTATTAATATAATGTTCAAATAATCTATATAGGTAATAATTATAAATAAATCATAGAAAACCCAAAAATAGAGGGAGAGGTAAGCACAGACTAATATGTTCCTTTTTCATGATATTCAGATTACTGTATATTAGTTATACATTTTTATGCATTGTTTAACTCTTTGGCCTTTCATTTAAAAACATGTATGCTGAGATGG
This sequence comes from Zapus hudsonius, assembly GCA_004024765.1. Taxonomy (NCBI): domain Eukaryota; kingdom Metazoa; phylum Chordata; class Mammalia; order Rodentia; family Dipodidae; genus Zapus; species Zapus hudsonius. The sequence goes on from PVHP010034295.1 coordinate 13,820, forward strand.
TGATTGCAAGCAGCATCTATTTTTTTCTGGCATAAAAGCACAATTCTATTTTGTGAGAGAGAGAGAGAGAGAGAGAGAGAGAGAGAGAGAGAGAGAGAGAGAGAGAGAGAGAGAGAGAGAGAGAGAGATGATTTTTCTGGGAGCTGTCCAAGACCTAGATATTGATGTCACTCCCAGATCAGTGAATGGTCATGTAACCAAATCTGAACAATCAGTGTTTTCCTGACTCCTGTTATGAGACTGGCTTAGAAAAGAGAACACAATTGGAATCAGGCCAACTAGACTTTGGGAGAGCAGGGGCATGGCATGAAAGTGTGCTCTTTCTTCAAGTGTACATAGCTGGTTGTGCTGACACATGCCCTCAGTTCCAGCACTCAGAGAATGAGGTAGGATATCACTGAGTGTTCAAGACCAGACTGGACTAGAATGAGACCCTGCCTTGAAAAAAATCTAAAAAGGAAACATAAATCAAGCTAACAATTTAACATCAAGTGTACACAGCTGGTATAACTAACATCTGAAAGTGAGTAGAGACATCTTAGCATGACTCCCACACAAAGCAGAGCGGTGTTAAGAAATGAAGCAAAGAAGGTCTAGTCTTGAATTTGATCTGCATAAAACCACATCAGAAATGAAGTGCAGACACCTTTTTTTCTCTTCTTTCTTTGGCTAAGTCATTTTGATCATTTTTTAAAATGTTTAACTGAACTTGTCCTTATTATATAGAAAGGTGTAACAAGAATGTAGCCACAAGTTCTAGAAACTTTGTAGTTAGGAGAGCCTAGGTAGTGGTACAGGGGATTCATTGCATCCTTAATTACAGGAATGCATTAGAGAGTTTGTGCCCTGCTTTGTGGGGTTCATAGCATAGGCCTGTTGAAATTTATCTTCTCCAAGACCAGCTAGATAATTATCCTTTAGGCTGAAAAGTCTATACTTTTATAACATATAGAATCTCTTTTCATCAAAGCTTTATTTAATGAATGTGTTTTGTGTATATGGGGCCTCTTTGTGTGTGACTATGTGTGGGTTGGTGTGGGGGTGGCTGTGTGTGTGCTCATTGGCCAAGATCTCTTGCTACAGCAAATGAATGTCCTTCAGGCTGCATGTGAGTGCCTGGGAAAGACATTGAACTTGGGCTTGCAGGTTTACCATCAAGTGCCTTTCAGGCCCTAATATCCTTGAGTGTTGGCGTTGTTTTTAGCCATTGCTGTTAAGTATAAGTATGAGGTCACAGTTAACAATACATTGTAGAAATAATGGACGGTACCAAGCAAACATCATCAACCACAATATAAAACACTTCTAATTTCATCTCTAGGAGGTAGGTGACTGGTCTGTAGAATAAAGACTTGTTTTATCCTTTGATCTCTATGCTCAGAAAACAACACCTTTATATTTTATTTATTTCATGGTGTTTTGAATAATCACAATGACATAGTTATTCTTTAACTACTCACTGGTTCAGTTTTTTTCTTATTTAGAAAGCTAAACTGGAAAGACAATTACAATAAAAGCACATTTTTTGTAGCTTTTGAAATGAGACCTTGTCTCAAAAATGTAGCATGTTTATTAAAATACTATATTTTATGAATAAGCAGATATCTTGGAGCATATGATTCAAAATACATTTCTGAGAAAGTTTATTTGTTGATAAAATATTGGCACAATATACACAGTCACAATAATGAAAAATTCTATGTGAAGAATGGCCTCTTTATTCAGCTATCCTGACATTTCCTTCGCCCTGAAAACTAAATCACTGGTGATTATTGTAAAAATATCTCCGTCTTTTCAAATACATTTATCATTGCTTAATGTGCATATGTCTTAAACATAAGTGATTTTTCTGGCTAAGCTAGGATATTATGGATTTCAGATAAATTGGAACAGATATAGATCTTAGAGACCATATTTTATCGTTATTACATAAGCTCACCATTGACAGTGCCCATGTAAGAAATGCAGTTTTCATCACAGCACGTGACTTCAGAATCACTAGCTGATAAAAACTAAACTTCCTTATGCAGATAAGTCAGTTCCATATGACAGTCTTGTTTTTAATTAGATGGTTAAATCTCCATCAAACTGGGCTTTCAAACCTTATCTCCATCTTTCCATTAAGCAAAAACATTCAGTATCACTACTGAGACATACAAGTGATGAGCTTGCCTAGCTGTGTGTCTTCTGTGTCTGAGATAATTCTTTAGCATTCAGCTCTCTTCTCTCTCTCTCTCTCCCTCTCCCTCCTTCCCTCCCTCCCTCCCTCCTTCCCTCTTTCTCTTTCCTCTTGGTAAAATTTTAGAATTTTGATTCAAATTTCATCCTAACTTCTTAAGATTCTCCTTCTCAACCATGATTTTCGTCACATCAGAAAAAAATCTTTGTGCCTGTGTGTTTGTGTGATGCCTGTTCCAGAGTGTGTAAATATTTGCCTGTGTGCATATACATAGAGGAGCAGTGGTCCATGCGTGTTCAGGACACACATTGATTTGGGGCTTCCTCATGCATTGCTCTCTCCTTCATTCACTAAGGCAGGCTCTCCTAGTTGAACACAGAGCTCATTGGATTTGACTAGTCTAGCTGGCCAGCTTGCTTCTGGGATCCCCTGCCTCCAGTGTAAACAGATTACAAGTGGCCAACACATCCACTTGGAATTTATGTGGGCACCAAGGATTCAGGCTCTGACCCTCCCACTGTCACAATGAGCATTTGTCCCATGCACCATCTCCCTGGCCTCACACAAAAATTTTTGATCACTGTTACATATAAGTTGTTTTTCTTGCATTACCTAGAGAGAGTACAGTTGTTATCATTTGAATATGCAATGTCTTTCACAAGCTCAGGAGATTAAGTCTTGGTGCCCAGATGGTCAAACTATTTAGGCGGTGGTTGAAACTTGAGGACCCAGGACTGGAAATGCTCTGTTTTTGAGTTATCACTTTCTGTATCCCATTTCAAAAAGAAGATATTTCAGATACTTAGCCTGTGATAAGGTAATAATTTTGTATTATAGATCAATTATGATCAATAGAAGTCCAGAAATCTATAAAAATTTTGAAAAATGTGTTATGCAGCAAAACCCAAGTAGTTAGATAAATTAGTAGGTAGATGAATTTGGCATGGAAGAAAAAAGGGATTTACTCTAATATTATAGAAAACAGTTCTCATTTGGAAAATTAAAAAAAATAAGGCTTTTAATGGATAATAGCCATTTTACAATTCATCTTAAAATTGAATCAATGTTTTGAGTCATAGTATCTGGAGCATACAGAGAAGAAATTTCCCATCAACATCACAATTCAAACATGATTTGGGTGATTTGTACTGCTCTGCTGGGATATATTAAAAGATTTGCCATGGATGCAGGTCCATGTATTATGTATTTCCTGAATTAGAATAGTTATTTCAACTACAAAGGCTTACTTTTGTCAGTTGAATTTCAGCTTCATGTTTCTATTCACAAATGATAAATACTTTTTCTCTCATAATGCTAGTACGCAGACTAAATATTTTAAGGATTTAAGGAAATTTAAGGATTTTACTTATCCCTTGGCAAGCAATATAAAAGTTAATAATGATGGTGAAAGTTGATAATGTGTTACATTTTTTACTTTTAAACATATAGATATTTCTGGGAGATTTCTTATTTGGTAAAGTTCTTGCCTTGAAAAACAATCTGAGTTTGATTGCCAGAACTTGCATTAAGAAAAAGAAAACAAAAATCCAGGCATGGTGACACATACCTTTAATCACAGGATTGGGTAAGCACGGGCAGGTGGATCCATGGGATTCACTGGCCAAACCATGTTGCCTATTTAGCAAGTCAGGCAAATGAGAGATCCTGTCTCCAGAAAAACGTGTGCAGATCCCGAGGAACAACAACGTAAGTTGTCCTCTGAGGTTTGAACACACACAGGTGTGCACACAAAGGATTTAAAAGAACAACTACTGACTGCCTTTTGTTCTTCAGAAGTAAGCTTTGAATTCATTTAATCATACTAGTGGTTACAATGTTCAACTGTAAATGACTTTTGTAGCTAAGAATGTTCAACTATAAATGACTTTTTCTAGTAAGAATTCTTTTCGTTTTATAAATGTTCTGTTTGGCACTCCTGCCTACCAACTCCTCCACAGAGGCTATGCTCCTGAGGATGGCGATGTGGGGGTACCAGAACCTCATGACTAAGTATTCCTGGCAGAATCTCTGAACTAAATTAAATCTCAGTGGGTAAATAATGGGCAACCCTGCTCACTCTCTGCTAAGCGTGAACAATTAAATAATAGAGTTATTAATTGTAATTGAATACAGGTATGCCTGCAGTTTCCATGCGAAACTAAAGAGGGTGAATCCAATCCACTTGAAATATAATAAGATACACCATCTTTCTTGTTTCATCAGAATTTGAAGTAATGGTGACAGTTGAGCTTCTCTGTGTGTATTCACCAAAATGTCATTTAAGTTGAAATATTTTCTATGATAATAGCATTGAAATAACATAGATTCAAATGTGCTTGGAAAATATATTTTCTTTAAAGCCCTTGAGTATTTATCCAGTAACACACATGCATGATTATAAAGCTTATAAAGCTAAGTTCTAAGCAAGCATCATTCATTGGGTGAGAATATAACATCTTCTTTGGAGTGTAATATATGATACATTGTATAATTTTAGAATTTGTAGAAACCCATTATAGTAAGACAGTAAAATTTAATAGTATGATGGATGAAATCAAATTACTTGTAGTAAAATATCTTCTCTTTACCATCATCAGTTCATCTTCTAAGCTTCCTTCTTCTTCTTCTTCTTCTTCTTCTTCTTCTTCTTCTTCTTCTTCTTCTTCTTCTTCTTCTTCTTTGTTCATTGCCTTTTCCTAGTTACAGGAGCTGATATTTAGTCTCTTGTGCCCAAGAATAATACTAACATCATTTACTGCCCATAGAGGTATAATTGCTAATATTTTCATATTAATCACATTAATCAAATTAAATGAACAACTTTATATTAATGTTAAGTTAAGCAAGTACCTTTGCTTCTTATATTCATCCAGCTGCAAAATGAAATGATCTCTGAAGTTTTGGTATTATTTAATGGTTTTCCAGTTTTGCTTTCTATGGTTTAAAAATTTTGACACATTTTCAGCTTCCCCCCCATTCAACACGTTAATTCGTTTTTACAAGTCAGCAGTTGCTGAATTTAAGTTGAAATACTAAATTTATATATAATGCTATGACTTTTAGCACAAGCAAAATCACACAGCCTGGCTACGTTACACAAAATAGAAACCTACTGGAGGGATTCTAGATGCA
>PVHP010034296.1:0-19145 GCA_004024765.1 Zapus hudsonius
TGTTAACTGATACTGACCTCATTCTCCGATGGAGATTGTGTTTGTATTTTTCAGGATACAGCGAGGGAGCTGTGGCCAATATAACCCTACCAACCGATTGCAGGCAGAAAACTGAGATCCTGGCATGAGATGAGCCACCACAGTCATACGGGGGAGGATCCATATGGAACCCCACAGAGAATGATTGGATGTACAAGGGTTCCACAGCCATAGACATTCAATCAATAAAAGATAAGCCAGTGTGACAGAAACCAACGAATCTCGACACAAAAACCCCTAAGCTCACATCACATAGCAGCCTCAATACTCACCCACCATGACTCAGGGAACTGAGTGGAAGAGGGGGCGGAAAGATTGTGAGAGCCGTGGTGGGGGAGAATAGCAGAGACTAGGCAACCCTCAGTAACTACACACTTGAGACATGAGAGCCCAGCTGAAGAATGAGCTATCCATGGTCCCCTACCACAAAGACTGATCCAGAAGGCCCACGGAGGAGGATATCCAGCTGACTGGGGATGGGGGAAGGGGGCAACAGGAAATTGGGGATAACAACTCATGGTTGGCCCACTAAACAATGTAACTCATTATGAACAATTAAAAAAAAAGAAAAAAAAGAACTATTGCTGATGCTTCTCAAAATTTTCTACAATATAGAGAAGGAAGGAATACTTCCAAATTCCTTTTACGAAGCCAGCATAACCCTGATGCTAAAACCAAAGACAGAACAAAATAAAAAAATTACAGACCAATCTTGCTCAAATAGAGTTACCTCTCTAGAATCCCTCCTTACCAGAGTTAACAATCTGGAGGACAGAACCTAGATGTGGAAGACAATGCAGAAGAAGTTGAGTGAGATACTAAAATCTTAGACAAGTTAAAAAAAACATGAGAAAAAAATATGAGGGAACTATGAGATACACTTAGCATCTTTCATGGTTTGAACCAGGTATCCCCCAAAACAAATGAATGTCTTCTGAATGATCCTCAGCTGATGGCAGTTTGGGCATTAGAACTTCAGTAGAGCTGTGTTGTCAGGAGCGGGCTTATGGAAGTTATAAACTAGCTTCCCCTTGCCATTATTTGACACAAACCAACGAATCTGCCATTGTTTGCAGTGATGTGGCAGAGGTCATGTCCTCCCCTGGGCTCATGCCATCATTTTTCCTGTCAGGATGGAGTCTCCCCTTGAGTCCATAAGTCAAATAAACCCATTCTTCAACAAGCCACTTTTGCTTGGGTTCTTTCTGTGCAGCAACAGTGAAAGTTGACTGCAACAGCATCCAAACATCCAGATCATGGGAATACTAGAGGGGGAAGAAATCCAGGTCAAAGGCACAATGAACATATTCAACAAAAATATTAAAGAAAAATTTCCCATCCTTGCAAGAGAGAGACCTGTCCAGGTACAGGAAAGAACCCCACAGAACTCCCAAAAGACAGGACCAAAGAAGAAAATCTCCAAAATATGTCTTAATCAAAATGATAAATATGGAAAGCAAAGAAAGAGTGCTAAAAGCAGCAAAAGAGAAACAACTTATCACATATAAAGGCAAACCTACCAGAGTTACCTCATACTTCTCAATGAAAATAATGAAGGCCAGAAGGGAGTGAAACTCAGTTCTTCAAATCCTAAGAAATATGGCTTCCAACCCAAACTACTGTACCGAGCAAAAGTATTTCTCATACTAGGTGGATAATGGAAAATATTCCATGATAAAGCCAGCTACATGATTATCTGAATACAAAGACAAATTTACAGAGGATACTTCAGGAAATATTCCACACAGAAGAGTCAAACTACTAAAACTCAAGAGCCCATTAGAAGACAAGCATGTTAACCAAAATTAGGGTGCTTATATAATCATACAAGACACCAACCCCCTAAAGCCTACCTATACCATGGCAGGACTTAAAGCAAACCTCACAGTTATAATTTTGAATATTAATGGACTTAGCTTTCCTATAAAAACACACAAGTTAATAGGGTGGATCAGAGAAATGGACCCTTCCACTTGCTGCCTTCAAGAAACCCACCTCACCTCTAAAGACAAAAAATGATTTTCAAAGCATATGGAAACAGAAAATAAGCAGGTGTATGCCGGGCATGGTGACACACACATGTAATACCAGTACTCGGGAGTCAGAGGTAGGAGGATTTCCATGAGTTTGAGGCCACCCTGAGACTATATAGTGAATTCCAGGTCAGCCTGGTGTAGAGTGAGACCCTACCTCAAAAACAACAAAAAATAGAAACAAAACAAACAAAAAAACAGCAGGTGTACTGTTGTAGTCAGCCACACACCACTGGGTTGAATCTCCAAACCATGCACAATTATGGGGAGGAAAATTATTTATTGAGGTAACAGACCCAGGGGAAGTTAAGGAAAAAAGGCTGGCCCCCTTTCACAGAAGCAAGCAGAGACAGAGACAGAAGTCCACCATCAGCACCACAAGCAAGCACACTCCAACTGGCAAACAAAAGGAACTCCAGGCTTGAGCTCAGACTGCTTTTTGCATATGTATTGCTTGAATTCCAGACCCACCCCAGAAATAACTTAGAGCTGAACCCTAGGATCTGGCCAAGGTGACACTTCCTCTAGCCAGAACTGGCTGGAGACAATTTACAATTTTAATAAACCTTTAATTCTTTTGGGGGGGACATTATTCAAACTACCACATGTACCTACATTAATATTGGATAAAATACACTTTAAATCAAAAGTGACTCAAAAGGACAAAGAAGGTCATTTCTTACTCATCAAGGGTACAACTCAACAAGAGGATATCATAAATATCTATACACCAAATACAGGTGCACCACATTTCAAAAAGCAAAAATTACTAGACAACAAATCAAATAAATACCAACACCATCTAAGTAGAAGACTTTAATACCCCACTCTCATTACTACACGGATCATCTGAACAGAATATAAGCAGGAAAATAATAGATATTAATGACACCTTAGAACAATTAGACCTAACCAACATCTACAGAACCTTCTATCCCAATTTGACAGAATACACATTCTTCTCAGCAGCCCATGAAACCTTCTCCATAATCAAACACAGATTAGGACATAAACATGCCTCCATAAATTCAAAATAATAGACATAATTCCCTACATTATTTCAGACCACAATGCATTAAAGCTAGAAATTAACAACAGAATCAACAGAAACTACACTAGCTTCCTATATTTCCTTCTTGAGTGTTTCAATATTTTCCTTATATAAGTCCTTTACAACCTTGGTTAGTGATATTCCAAGGTATTTGATTTTCTTTGAGGCTATAGAAAATGGGACAGTCTCTCTGATGTCTTTTTCTGTCTGTTTGTCTTCTGCATATAGAAAGGCTACTGATTTTTGTGTGTTAATTTTGTATCCTGCCATATTGCTGAAAGCATTAATCACCTTCAAGAGGTTACTGATACTATTCTTTGGGTCTGATATATAAAGGATCATGTCATCTGGAAAGAGGGATAGTTTAATTTTTTCCTTTCCGATTTGTATCCCTTTTATGCCCTTCTCTTGTCTAATCGCTTGGGCTAGAACTTCAAGTACTATGTTAAAGAGCAGTGGTGAGAGTGGGCAGCCTCATCTTGTTCCTGAATTGAGTGGGAACTCCTTGAGTCGTTCCCCATTGAGAATGATCTGTGCTTTAGGAGTTTTGTAAATTGTCTTTATTAAATTGAGGAATAGGCCATCTATGCCTATTCTTTCGAGAGCTTTGGACATGAAGAGGTGTTGAATTTTGTCAAAAGCCTTCTCCGCATCTATTGAGATAACCATGTGGTTTTTGTGTTTGAGCCAATTAAAGTGATGTATTATATTTATCAACTTGCATATGTTGAACCATCCCTGCATCTCTGGGATAAAGCCAACTTGGTCAGGGTGGATAATATTTTTGATGTAGCTTTGTATCTGGTTTGCTAGGACTTTGTTCAGGATTTTTGCATCTAAGTTCATCAGAGATATGGGTCTATAGTTCTCTTTTCTTGTTGCATCCTTGCCTGGTTTGGGGGTTAAGGCAATGGTAGCTTCATAGAAGGTGTTTGGTAGCCTTCCCTCTTTTTCTGTGCTTCTAACAAGCTTCAGAAAGAGTGGTTTCAGCTCTGTGATGAAGGCTTGGTAGAATTCAGCTGAGAAACCATCTTGTCCTGGGCTTTTCCTTTTGGGAAGGTTTTTGATTACATCTTCAATCTCAGAGGATGTGATAGGTTTATTTAGTGCTTTTATCTGCTCTGGGTTAAGCTTTGGCAGTTGGTAGGTGTCCAAATACTTATCCATTTCTTCCAGGTTCTCTAATTTTGTGGAGTAGAGGTTTTGGAAGTATGACCTGATGATTCTTTCAATGTCTTCAGGATCTGTTGTGATCTCACCATTGTCCTTACTGATTTTGTTGATTTGGGTTTTCTCATTTCTTTGTTTGATTAGATTGGCCAGGGGTTTGTCAATTTTATCAACTTTTTCAAAGAACCAACTCTTTGATTTTTCTATTTTTTAATTTTTTTTATTTCCAATTCATTAATCTAAGCTCTGATTTTAATTATTTCCTTTCGTCTTGAGCTCCTCGGGTTAGCTTTTTCCATCTGTTCCAATGATCATAGGTGGGTGGTTAGGCGACTGATTTGAGACCTCTCTGTCTTTGATATGAAGGCATTCAGCGCGATGAACTTTCCCCTCAGGACTGCCTTCATTGTGTCCCATAAGTTCTGATATGATGTGTTATCATCATCATTTATTACTAGGAAATTCTGAATTTCCTGTTTTATTTCTTGGATGACCCAATCATTTTTTTAGGAGTGTTCAGGCACCAGTACTTTATGTATTTTCTGGATCCTGTTCCATTGTTAATTTCTACCTTTAATGCATTATGGTCTGATATGATGCAAGGTACTACGTCAATCTTCCTGAATTTGTTTAGGGATGATTTATGACCTAGGATATGATCAATTTTAGAAAAAGTCCCATGAGCTGCTGAGAAGAATGTATATATGTAGTCTAGGTTGAAAGCCATACTTCTTTAGGCTCTGAAAAGCATTGTTCTAAGCCCTTCTAGCTTTCATGGTTTCTAATGAGAAGTCTGAGGTAAGTCTGATGGATTTTCCTTTATAAGTTATGGTTTGCTTTTCTCTTTCAGCTTTGAGTATTTTCTCTTTGCTTTCTATGCTAGGCATCTTAATTAAAATGTGTCTTGGAGAATTCCTCTTCATGTCCTGTCTGTTTGGATTCCTCTGGGCCCCTTGAAAGTTGAGTGGGCTTTCTCTTGTTAGATAGGGAAAGTTTTCTTGAATAATTCTGTTGAAGATATTTCCTATGTCCTTAGCCTGGGCTTCTTCTCCCTCTGGGATCCCCATGATTTTAATATTGGGCCTCTTTATGGTATCCCATAGATCCCTCAAAATTTTCTCACTTGATTTCTTGAATTTATTGAAACCTGTGACATCCTTATCAATTCCTTCTGACTTGTCTTCTACTTCTGAGAGTCTGTCCTCCAGATTGTCAACTCTGGTACTGATTGATTCAAGGGAGGTTTTTAACATCTCCTTTTCATTATTGGTTTCTGCTATAATTTTGTTTATAGTCCCCAATTCTTTGGTGAGATCCAATTTCCAATCTATTTTTGTTTTTGCTTGGGATTCCTGATGATCATTTTTAAGTTTTTTTAAGTCCTCATCCAATTTAATCAATTGATTGTGTAGCTCCTCTCTTAGTTGATTAATCTTCAATTCACTTAATGTGTTTCTGAATTCATTCATATTTCTCTCCATTAAATTCAATCTGGAGTCTATGCTTGAGTTAGAAAGCTTCATCTCATTCATGTCTTTTCTCATAATTTCCATATCAGCCATTAACTGCTTCAATTTTGCATTGCAGTTGTGGTCAGGAGTCATATTATTCTCTCTTTGCGATTGTATATGTATATGTGCTGCCTCTACTTCCTGTCCCATAATGGGACTAGGGGCCCTGAGTTGGGGAGTTCCGTCTTTGATTTCTGTGGTTTTTTTCCGTTGGTTTCTGCCCATGTCCAGGTAGGGGAGTGGGACTTAGGCACCCTGGGGAGTGCTGTTCAGCCCGCTTTGCTTCCAGTGGAAAGATCACCAGGTTTGATCTTAAACAGAGGTCTTTCCTGTTGGGGTGTTCTGTCCCCAGAGAGGTTTAGATCTTTACCTGTCTGGATCCCTCTGTATGTGACTGTTTAGTCTTAGAGCTACCACATAGGCCCCTGTCCCCAGTTCGTATGCTGCAGTAGAAACAGCCCCAGCACCCCGAACTATAGAGCCCAGTGTTTTCCCACTTGACTGTGCCCTCCTGTCAGTGGTGTGTGGTCCCTTGTGCCTGCCAAAGCTGCCTGTGCCCTCCTGGCAGGGCCTCTGCCCTCCCCGTACTGGCAGAGGTTCCCAGGTGCCTGAAGCCTGGCCCCGCCCAGCAGCTGCGGTCCAGATTGGGCTCCCGGAACTGAGCTAGTTCAGTTTGCCCGAGGAGCATGTCTGCCTGTGTATGTGGTGGGGGGTCTCAGGGAGAAGTGCGCCCAAGAATCGCTGGATGGAGGCTGGAGGAAGGGGGCCCTGGGAGGGAAAGGTGCTCAGCCGGCAATGGCTTGGGAAGCACTGGAGAGGTGGCGATGGCGATGGCGGGAGCTTGGGGTGGGGGAAGGGCGGCTCTCTGTTCCTCTGCAGAGCAGAAAGCTGCTGGGGAATCCTGTCCTGTCTGGTGCTAGAGCTGGGGAGATGGTAGACTTGGTTTTGGGGCCAGCTGGGGTCCAAGGTTTGTATCCCAGCTGGAAAATCAAACCTTTATGGAGAGAGTCCTGGGGAGGCTGCTACTCGTCCGCCATCAAGCTCCGCCTCCCAACCTTAGATATTCTTGCTTATCCATGTTCATTTTGGCTCTATTTACAATAGCTAGGAAATGGAACCAGCCTAGATGTACCCCAACTGACAAATGGATAATGAAGTTGTGGTTCATTTATATAATTCAGTGGTAAAGAAAAATGAAATTATAAAATTTGCAGGAAAATGGATGTATCTGAAAACGATTATACTAAGTTAGGTAACTCAGGCCCAGAAAACCAATGCCACATGCTCTCATATGTTTAGACTTGTTTGTGAGTTGGAGTGAAAGTCAGCAGTAGAGGCCAGAAAGCTAGACAGGGGTAATAAGGGATGGAGGAGAGGAGAAGGCTTAAGCAGAGGCTATGTATATATATATATATATATATGTAAATGAACAGATTACTAGGTGTGCAATATCATAACGTGGTCAGGGAAAGGAACTGAGTAAAGGAGGGGTGGCAGGGTGTTAGCCAAACTTTAAAAGGGAATATGGAAACCTTCTTCTTTGAGTAATGGCACACCCACTATCCATAGATAGCTGCTAAAAAAATTCAGTGTTAGAGATGGGATTCCTGAAGTGCTGAACTCTTATAACCTGTCAGATGGCTTCCAGCTCATGCAAAGCCTTGAGAAGCTGTCTACAACACCTTGTTTCTTGGCATATGCTTCAGAAAGCTTCTGACCCTGATAAGCTCTTTGAAAGGCTCTAACACTTAGCTTCTTGATTTACATTCCTAAGGCTGCCCTCGGTCCCTGATAAACATTTCTAGGGACATCTAGATCTGGGAAAATGTTACTATGAAGGCCATTAGAATGAATAACAGTTTTCTTTGTCCTGTGTTCCCCTGCCCCTATCACACCAAAGGTTTTAAATAACTTCCCTCAAAACTCTGACCTTGGACACTGCCTCGTTCCGACAGAGGCTGTTGACCCCTTTGTTTCCGAAAAAAGCAGTCCATTTGAGTGAGCTCAAAGTCCAGTGCACTTTCTGTTTCACTTTCTTTACATTTTTGGTACTAAAACACCGGGAGGGTTGCCCTCTCAGGGCATTCAGGGCCAAGGCTTACTCCTTGCTTTCTCTCATCCCCTCCTCTCTTTCCTTCTCACTGCCACAGGCCCACTCCACCTAGCTCAATAAGGGCTCAAAAGTCACTAGAATGACCTGAAGACTTTGTCTTTTGTGACCTTTGCCCACATAAGAGGTGCAGGCCCTATCCCATACCACACATACATGGGGTCATATTGGCATTTGGTGATGTGATCGTTAGGTTTTGTTGTCAACTTGATCTTTTTAATTATCTTTGGTGGGTCTCTGATGCTTATCACAGGAAGAAAACCCTCTCAGCAGGGGACAGGATGTTAGGAAGCTCAGAGAAGCTGGAAAATTAACATTCCTTCTTGGGAGCTCAGTGCAAGGAGGAAATTCCAGAGACTCAGGAAGCCAACAAGTCTGGGATAGAGTTGCAAGACCCCACCTTAAAGCTATATAAAGGGGGAGAAAATCTTCTCTCCTCCTGTCTGTTTTGCTGTTCTGTGTATATGGTGTTGGTGATGGGTTTCTTTATCTGCTTGTACCTTTGAAAAGGGGCAGCCTCTTAATCATTATGGAACTTCCCCTGAATATGTAGGTTTAATAAATCATTTCCTCCCATAAACTGTCAGGTTCAGAGATTCATCTAGCAGTATGTGGGCTGACTATGACAGGTGTAAACCCAGCTTGAGCCTTAGCAACTCTCCCTCACTCTTATTCTTCTTTTATGCCCTTCTCTTCCCCCCATCCCTGACTTTGTGAGCTCAGGAGAAAGGGAGCCCACTCAATGTTTGACCTGATCACATCTACTTTGAAGTCTCAAGCCCTCAGGAAAAGGTATCTCTTTCTAATAACTCTGTTAATGTATGTCATCTGCTTTACAAGCAATATAGGAACCGTCTCAGACCATATCAGATGCTACCATACCATTCGATAAACAATTCTGGGGACGGATCTCAAGTTTTCCATGGTAGAAAACAATCCAACACCATATACACTGAACCACTCTGTACTGGACACCCTATAAGAATGGAATACTCCCCACTTCTGGGGTACATACCCCAACTTTCTGCCTCACAATGTTAAACAAGATATATGATTGATGGGTCTCTCTCTCTCTCTCTCTCTCTCTCTCTCTCTCTCTCTCTCTCCCTCCCTCCCTCCCTCTCTCTAGGTAGGGACCCTTCCTGCTCTGAGAGATACCCCAACTGCCATAACTTCATGTCCATTCAGCAGGAAATAGATAAGAGACTTCATCAACCCCATTCCCCAACAGCAGTTGGGGTGTCCTCAAGAGAGGGGGTAAATGTGGAAATTTAGGAGAGACTCCATACAATGTTGCCAAGCTCCTCCTTAACCCCTGAGACCATGCTCTTCCAAGATCAGCAACCAGGCCAGGCCTGCATTCCTCAGTGCATTGTGCCCTTGGGACACCTACCCACACTGAGCTGAGCACTCAGGTCTCCAGGTCTCCACTAAGTGGGAATGAGGCCTGCAGTAAGGGCTGCTAGCCACAGGGGACAAACACAGACAAAGGCCTTCCGATTCTGCCTTGCTTGAAATGGAATAGGTTTCAAGTTCTTTGATTAATACAAAAAATAGGTACAAAATTTACTTAAATTTAAATTCTATTAATTTGATTTCTAGTCAATTTGTAAAGCTTTTTTCTCTGTAAAACATTTATTCATAAAGATATTAAAGTGAGTTAAGCCTCATGTGATATCCTTGATGTTTACAGAGATAAGGCAGGGGGATCACAGATATGTTTACTGGGTTAATAAAAAGATTTCCCCTTCTGGGTTATTCAAGGGAACCTGTCTGGTTATAAAAAAAACTTCTACTAACTATGCTACAATGTTTTTCAGCCTACCTGGGCCATTTTTGGAAATTCTACCAAGGGTGATTTGTCAGATATATTCAAGGGTTTTGAAGGTAACAAATATCATTTTCAGATATGGTAAATGTATTAGTCAGGGTTCTCTAGAGGAAACAGTTGATAGAATGGATTATAATAAAAGGGAATTCATTGGGGTAGCTTATGACAGTCCAACAATAGCAGTCTGTAGGCCCACAGGTGACGAAACCAGTAGCTGTTCAGTTCACATGGCTGGATGTCTCAGCAGTCCCAATCCAGCCCAGAAGGCCTGATGGCTCCCTGGGGAGTGGTGGCTCTTCAGTCCTCAATGTGAGGCCAAGGAAAGGGTAGGAGAGCAGGATACGAATGCAAGTCATGAACAAGCACCAGCAGCTGGGGGAGGAAGGAAGAGAGGTTCTTTCCCCTCAAGCTTCCTTATATTTAGTCCCCTTCTGGAAGGCCCACACACTGGGGGGAAGGGCTCACTCTGGAGAAGGGAACTCCTCCCTTCTCCAAAATCCAAAAAGGATTTTGTTAATCCTTCCTGAAGGCTCAGAGACCCACCCAAGATTAGTATTGATTATTACATAGATCAAGTTGACAAATAAACAACCATCAAAAGTCTTCTCCAAAATCCCAAAAGGATTTTTGTCAATCCTTTCTGCAGGCAAACTCAGAGACCCACCCAAGATTACTATGGATTATTACATAGGTCAAGTTGACAAATAAACTTAACCATCACAGTAAATGTGTTAATTATAATTTATCTCAAGGACCATTCATTATGTTTTGCCTATACTTTTTAAAAATGTACATCATAAAATTAAAAGGAGATATCTTACATCCATAGATTATAGAATTTATAAATATGTGCTGATAAATATTATTAAAAATATGGTTGTCATTTTTCTTAAAATTACATTCATAGAGGTGTTACATAAAAAAGTCCAATTCTTCTGATACTAAAGTATATGTTTTTTATTGATAAGGATTAAAGTCAACTTGGTACAATTTCTCTTAATTCTATAAAGGATAAAAATTAAGTTTTATAGACCAATACAAGTTGGATGCCAGTTTTTCTATAAAACCCAACTATATGTGCTGGTTCTCAATCACAGACTAAACAAACAAGAAAAAAAAGCATATATTAATATGTTCAACTGGCTCTGGTTCCAAAACAGAGCTCTTTTGAACCCGACCCACAAATAGTCATATTTCCCAATGTTTCCTCATAAACCAGACAGACCCTCTGGTTAATGACGAGTGTAAGGGAAATCATAACAGAAAGAGATTTATATCTTCTTTATGGTTAAAGTCCATGATCAAACTGGTAATCTGAGTCAAAAGAAAAAGACATAAGGTTATTTTCATCAATTGCTCAATAGTTAGAGACACTGACTACTGTAAATGCTATATGTGTTCTGGTTTACTTACAACTAAAAAAGAGGGGGGAAATACCCTGGAAAATGTTATAAGTCTCTGTGTTAAGGGTCAGACTGTTCAATGGCTAGAGGTACTTATCAATGGTTATACTAATTTGGCATTCTTGGTTTAAAAAAGGATTTATTCCTGAATTTTAGGAAAAGCTCCAAATATAAATTTCTATATTAGATATAGTGATTTCCAAAAGTATCTGCTTAGTGTCTTTCCCAAAGTATCTGCTTAGTCTCTTTTAGTTAAAAAACTAATTTTGTTTTTGTCAAAAAGACTGGTCACAACACTCTTTAGGGAAAGAATGACCACCACAAGTCAGTTTTAAGTACTAAATAATTCTATAGCCTAACTTTTTGTAAAGCAGAATACAACTATTCTGTTACTTGTAAAGCCATCTAAACTGACCACTGCTGTCAGCTGGACCTGATCACTCCAGTTAGAGTTTCTGGCTCAGTCACTCCTAACTCTAGCCCTAGCTATAGTAATCTGTCTGTGGTTTAAGGAAAAAAGATATTTAAACAGGTTCAGGCATTATGCTTGTCCAGAATGTATATCAGAATAAAAACAGGTATTTCCATAGAGCTGTTTCTAAGGAAACCAGATGAGTGAGTTATTGAAAACAATTGATATAAATTTCCTTTTCAATCCATGTCATAATAGTGGCTCTATATAATGGTGACAAAAGGAAATTGTGAATGCTAATTGTATTGTGATGTGCTTAATAAGAGAGAATTTCAGTGGAACTGTAATGAAAGAATAAAGAATGGTATTTTTTGAAGGCACTAAGTAGGCACATGGTTAAGGAGGGAATTCTTTTAAAAATAGAGAAATAGCGCATGCCTTTAATCCCAGCACTCCGAAGGCAGAGGTAGGAGGATTGCCATGAGTTCAAGGCCACCCTACAACTATATAGTTAATTCTAGGTCAGCCTGGACTAGAGCAAGACCCTACCTTGAAAAACCAAAGGAAAAAAAAAGAGAGAAAAATATAGGAAAAAACTGCAGAGGGACCTTGAAAGGATGATAGAATGTAATGAGTAAGTGATAAAGGAAGGTGATGAGAAACATAAAAAAAACAATTGGGTTGGTTTCCTTAGAAAATATAACATCCGGCTTCCAGTTTAAGATGGCGGACTAGCAGACATGCTGCATCCCTCAGGGAACAAGGGTCAGGGTTTCCAGCAGGGATCCAGGCCATGGACACAAGCTGTAGCCATGCTCTGAGCTCCAGACACCTCCTGACACAGGATCTTCATGACTGGAAGCTGACATCGTGGACCAGCACTCGCCGGAGGCAGTGAGTTGTTTGGCAGCAGCCCGGCCAGCAGGCCCAGCTTGACTGGCCTCAGCCCTCTGGCTGATTTTGGCTTCCCTTTGGTCTCTGCTGGCTTCCCTTGGGTTTCTTCCCCATTCCCCCAGCCTCTGTGTCTCCTGAGTGTCTTCCCTGCCCCTCCAGGCCCTTGCATGTCTATTTCCTTTTTAACTTTTTTTTCCCAACTGACTAAGGGGTTTTTCCGTAGCCCCTCCCTCCGGCCTCTGCCCACCCCTCCCAGCCCTTGCGTGCCTATTTCCTTTTTAACTTTTTTTTTCTGCCCACCAATGTGGCTTTTCTGTAGCCCCTCCCCCCGACCTCTGCATCTCCCATGCATATTTCCAGCATGTCTTCCCTGCCCCTCCCAGCCTTTGCATGTCTATTTCCTTTTTAACTTTTTTTTGCCCTCCGAAGGGGCTTTTATGTAGCCCCTCCCACCGGCCTCTGCATCTCCCATGCATCTTTCCCACCCCTCCCGGCTCTTGCATGTCTATTTCCTTTTTAACTTCCCCCCACCACCACTGAAGGGGTTTTTCCGTAGCCCCTCCCACCAGCCTCTGTGTCTCCCGCCTGTCTTCCCTGCCCCTCCTGGGCCTTGCGTGTCTATTTCCTTTTTAACTTTTTTTTCCTCTTCCCTTATCTTTTCTTCCCTCCTCCATGGTATGTCCTGCCCGCCGAACCCTGCGGCTTCCTCGAGCCCTGACCCCCGCAGTTTACCCGCCTGTCTGTTGGACATTAATTACTGGCTCTGCTACCTAGGGTACGGAGAGCGAAGGGTTAATGGTGTATGAGGAGGTGAAACCCTGGTGATCCAGTAGGCGTTTCCCAGCTCCACCTACCCTAGCTCCCACCCCCATGGGCTGGCCACCGAAACCAGCATCCCCCATCTCAGCAGAACTGGCATTGAGCAAAACTTCCTTGTACCCATCCCCATGGACAGACCGTGGCTAGAATCATGTATTTCCCGCCACTCAGGACCCCCAATGAGGTGTTCTCAGGTTGTCCCCACCCACCTGTCCCACCCACCTATCCCTGTGCAGGCTACCAACTCCCCACCTCCATCAACCAATCACCTTTTCCCTTCCCATTTCCCATGCCCCAGGCCCCCTTTTTCCCTAGATAGTGTAGGTCCCCCAATAGAATAAAGAACCACATGGATTAACAATACACATCTGCTCACCTCTGTGTCCCGCCGGATCCCCCTGCGCCTTTCCCTCCAGCTCTGTGGGCCCCAGCCCTGAGACAGCGGACAGTAGACTGCGGACAGCTCGCCCGGTTCCCGCTTCTCTCTCTGCGTTTTTCCTCCACCAAAGGCCCAAGGCGCCCGTGGAGGAGAGAACCACACCTGTCTACCCCCGCAGCTTCCCCAACCCTGGCTCCCCACGGTATCCCTGCCCACTGACTCTGCATAATCCCGAAGCGTTGGTCCCTGAGGTATCCTCGAGCTCTGGTTTCTGCGGTTTCCCCATACAATAAATAGTCCCTGGGTGGCCAGTGACAGGCAGCTGACCCCCTACCCTGTCTTACCTTGTCCCCAAGAAGCCCCGCACCCCCTAGCAGGCTACATAGGACCTGTCATCCCACCCTCTACCTAGACCCTACTTAGCTAGCATTGCCCTAATTCCCAAACCAGGCAAGGATACAATAAGAAAAGAAAACTATAGATCCATATCCCTGATGAACTTGGATGCAAAAATCCTAAACAAAGTCCTAGCAAACCGAATACAAACCCACATCAAGACTATAATTCACCCTGACCAAGTCGGCTTCATCCCAGGGATGCAGGGATAGTTCAAAATACACAAGTTGATAAATATAATTCACCACATTAATAAACTCAATAAAATTCAACAACATTTCATGTTCAAAACCCTGGAAAGAATAGGCATAGATGGTCTATACCTCAACATGATAAAGTCAATATACAGATCTCCTAAAGCACAAATCTTCCTCAATGGGGAATGACTCAAGGAGTTTCCACTTAATTCAGGAACAAGACAGGGGTGCCCACTCTCACCACTGCTCTTTAACATAGTGCTTGAAGTTCTAGCCCAAGCAATAAGACAGGAGAATAGCATAAAAGGGATACAAATCGGAAAAGAAGAAGTCAAACTATCCCTCTTTGCAGATGACATGATCTTATATATCAGATATATATATCAGATACATATATATATGTATATATGTATATATATATATATATATATATATATATATATATATATATATATATATATATATATATATATATATATATATATATATATATATATACACCCAAAGAACAGTATCAGTAAACTCCTGAAGGTGATCAATGCCTTCAGCAGAGTGGCAGGATACAAAATCAACACACAGAAACCAGTAGCCTTTCTATATACAGAAGACAATCCTTCTGAAAAAGACATCAGAGAAAGTATCCCACTCTCTATAACCTCAAAGAAAACCAAATACCTTGGAATATCACTAACCAAGGTAGTGAAAGACTTATATAAGGAAAATATTGAAACACTCAAGAAGGAAATAGAAGAGGATGTTGTAAGATGGAAAGACATTCCACGCTCATGGATGGGGAGAATCAATATAGTAAAAATGGCAATCCCGCCAAAAGCAATCTACAGATTCAACACCATGCCAGTAAAGATCCCAACCTCCTTCTTCACAGACATAGAAAAAAATAATCTCAAAATTTATTTGGAAGGGCAAAAGACCTCGAATAGCTAAAACTATTCTGAGCAAAAAAAAACTTACACAGGAGGTATCACCAAACCTGACTTTAAAACATATTACAAAGCCATAGTAACTAAAACAGCATGGTATTGGCAGAAAAACAGACAGTCTGACCAGTGGATTAGAATTGAAGACCAAGACTTTCATGCAAGTAACTTCAGCTACTTGGTCTTTGACAAGGGTGCCAACAAGGTATCTTCAACAAATGGTGCTGGACAAATTAGATAAACATGTGTAAAAAAATGAAATTAGATCCACTCTGTGGTGAGCCTGCATATATAAAATGGGTGCTATAGTTACAGTATGGCATAAAATGGCCGATATTGCCAAGATGGCGCTGACATCCGCCCTATCCTCCCTGCCTTTAGGTCGTAAACAACTTCTTATTAGGATATAGATAAGCGCTTCCTCATAGCTTGCTACATCCTCTGACCACATCATCATACGTGGACCTATAGAGAATCAATACGAATGTAAGTCTGATTGGTTAGTGCTCTGTATAACTGTGCTCCCCCGACCTGGTTCGGGGCCATTCCTGTGTTCATCATAAACCTGCTGAATAAACTGCTGCTGAGAAGAGCCTGGTGTCGCCTCTTTCTTGCTGGTCGAGCCGAGACGCGACAACTGGTGGCCCGTACGGGGAAGGACGCTTCCTCTGCACGGAGGCTCAGAACTCGCAGCGTTTTTCAGGACAGCGCTGGACTCTCCCTGGTGAGTATTGAACTCTAGGAGGGACACATTTGATCTCGCGGGGTTAAGCGAGTTCTTTGCTCTCTTCTGTAGATAAAGAGAGAGCGGTTTTACTCGAGGAAAGGATAGGAAAACAAAGTGAAAGTAAAACTCTGGGAAAGGATAGGAAAACAAAGTGAAAGTAAAAATGGGTAATTCTCCTTCTCACTCTGTCTATGTAGCTTTGCAGGAGCTCCTTAGGGCTAAGGATTTAAAGATTAAGAAGGTGACCTTACTAAGATTCCTGGTAGAAGTAGACACTATTGCACCCTGGTTTGCTGTCTCAGGAAGTATAACTCTTCCCTCTTGGGACAAACTTGGTAAAGATCTTGATTTTGCTGCAGACCAGAGAGAACTCAAAGCCGGTGTCAGGCCTATCTGGAAACTCATTAGAGGTTGTATTGAGGATCAACGCTGCTCTGCAGCCATAGAGAATGGCCAGGCAGCTTTAGAAATGTTTCAGGAAGAAAGGTCTGAGGGGTCAATTAGATCAGAACATCCACACCCCTCACAGAAACTTTACCCAAAATTGCCAGATATAGAAGGAGAGGATTCTCCAGACTCGGAGGAGGAACAAGAGATTGTTCCCCTTGTGGAGGCCATGGAGCAATCAAAAATTAGAAAAAGGGAGAAAAAAGGACTTAAGGACCACTGTGAATGCGATCATTTTTGTAAACTATGTGATTGCAATCTCCCCTTGGAAGAGAGAATCTCTCCGACAGCACTTTTGCCTGCGGCTCTGCCACCTTATGCAGGCATCCCACCAGATGGAGCATGTACTTTTAGTCCTGAGGGTTGGAGAAAAGCGAGGGAAGAAATGATGGTGGCCTGTCCGGTTTTTGTAAATCCCCAAGGAGGTTGCCGCTATCATGAGCCACTTGACTTCAAGGTCATTAAAGCCCTAGCAGAGTCTGTTAGAAACTATGGGTTAACTGCAGCCTTTACCCTATCTCAGTTGGAGGCGCTTCGGGCCTCACCCATGACCCCTGATGATTGGATACATTTGGCTAAGGCATGTCTTTCCCCAGGTCAATTTTTGGAATGGAAAACTTACCGCTCTGAATTTACAAATGAACAAGTCACTAAAAATCAGAGGGATGGAAGACACGCATGGACTAGAGATATGCTATTAGGGCGAGACCAATATGTTAACAATCAGACTGGCTTTCCACCTGCAGTATATGCACAAATTACCGATGTGGCCATTAGAGCATGGAAATCTGTCCCCAATAAAGGAGAATCTCGGGGCAATCTTACAAAAATCATTCAGGGACCCCAGGAGCCTTTCTCAGACTTTGTGGCTAGATTGCTAGAGACTACGGAGAGAATTTTTGGAGATACTGAGGCAGCTGGTCCTTTGGTAAAACAGCTTATCTATGAGCAATGTTCTAAAGACTGCAGGAATGCCATCACCCCCATAAAAGATAAGGCTTTAAATGCCTGGATGAAGGCTTGTCGTGATGTTGGTGGCCCCCTTACAAACGAAGGCTTAGCCACTGCGGTGATCCAGATGACTAGGGGGAGAGGAGGATTGAGCAATGCTTGCTTTAAATGTGGAGAGCCTGGGCATATTTGTAAGAACTGCCCAAAGAAAGGGGTGACTCAGAGGCGTGCCCCTATGGCGCAACGTCCGGGGCCCCCCGGCCTCTGCCCAAAATGTCGCAAAGGGAGACATTGGGCAAATGAGTGTCGCTCTATAAAAGACATAAATGGGCGATGGATAAGTCAGGAAGCCCCCATAGAAGTGCCAAAAAACGGGAAGTGGGGCCCCCGCCCTCAGGGCCCTCAAATATATGGGGCAATGACAAATCAGGAAATGGAGGAGGAGCTATTATGGCAACGCCCCCAACCGAGCATACCAACTTGCCCTCCTCGCAACCGAGAAGAGCCACACCTGGTTCAGCAGGATTGGACCTCCGTGCCACCTCCCAACTTTTATTGACCCCACAAATGGGAACTCAAATTATAGAATCTGATTTCAAAGGCCTTTTACCTGAAGGGTCTGTTGGCCTTCTTATTGGTCGCTCTAGTTCTATTCTAAAAGGTCTAAAGATACATCCTGGAATCATTGATTCAGACTATACTGGGATCATTAAAATCATGGTGGAATCGCCGTGGGGTGTCACAGTCATATCTCCTGGCGACCGTATTGCTCAACTCGTTCTCTTACCCAGTCTACATGCTTCTTTTCCTGCATTAGAAAAAGGAAGGGGAAAACAGAGTTTTGGATCCTCTGGCACAGATTTTACATTTTTGGCTTTAGATATGGATCAAAGACCAGTCTTGGAATTGTTGGTAGATCATAAGCCTATAACAGGACTTTTAAATACTGGGGCTGACAAAAGTATAATAGCACAAAAGGATTGGGCATGTGGCTGGCCTCTACAAAAGTCAGCATGCACGCTAACGGGTCTCGGCTGTGCTAATACCCCTGATATCAGTTCTAGACAATTGACTTGGAAGAATAAAGAAGGCCAATCAGGCCAGATACAACCCTATGTCCTTGAACTGCCTATTACATTATGGGGGAGAGATATTTTAAAAGGCTTAGGTCTTAAATTGACAAATGAGTATTCACTTGTTTCAAAACAAATTATGACAGATATGGGGTTTCATCCTCAGTTCGGTTTGGGCTGTTATCTTCAGGGATGACGGGACCCAATTGAAACCCCCCTCAAAACCTACAGGAGTGGATTGGGTTTTTCCTAGGGGCCGCTGAGGAGAGTATTCCCATAACATGGAAGACGGAGGAACCTGTATGGGTTCCTCAGTGGCCATTATCCTCCGAAAAATTGAAAGTGGTTCATGGTCTAATTCAAGAACAATTGGCCTTGGGACACATCAAGCCCTCAGTTTCTCCTTGGAATATGCCCATATTTGTAATTAAGAAAAAATCAGGGAAGTGGCGTCTTCTACATGACCTAAGAGCAATTAATAATCAGATGCAAGTTATGGGACCGATCCAGAGAGGACTCCCCCTTCTGACGGTCCTGCCTGAAACCTGGCCACTAATTGCAATTAATATACAAAATTGTTTTTTCTCCATTCCACTCTTTCATGCGGACACTGAACGCTTTGCCTTCACAGTACCTTCTATAAATCAGGAAGCACCAGATGAGAGATTTGAGTGGGTGGTCCTCCCTCAAGGAATGGCTAATAGTCCCACTATGTGTCAGTTGTTTGTGGGAAAGACAATTGCCCCTCTTAGAAAAAAATATCC
>PVHP010034297.1:0-19157 GCA_004024765.1 Zapus hudsonius
GGATGGGGAAGAGGGGCATTGGGGAACTGGGGATAACAACTCATTGTTTGCTCATTAAATAATGTAACTCATTATGGACAATAATTAAAAACAAAATTCCAAGAAAGCACGCAATCATGGATCAAAGGACCCAGCAAGACCTGCATTTAAATTGGGGAGAATTTCCACCTGGTTAAGTGAAAATAAGCACATGTGTTAGTTACCTTTCCCATCGCTGGGACAAAATACCTAACAAAAATCAGCTAATAGTTCCAGGTTGCAGCGCATCATGACGGGGCAGGAAGCATGGAGGCAGGAGCTGGAGGCAGCTGGTCACATTCAGCACAGTGAGGAAGCAGAGAGCCATGATGCTCAGCCAGCCCTCTCCTTTTATCCAGTCCAGGACCCCAGCCAATGGGATTGTGCCACCGAAGTGAAGGTTGCTCTTCCCCTCACTTAACCTAATCAAGATAATCCCACCTAGGAATATGCAAATGTCTGACTCCTAAGTACCAACATAAACCACCACAGCACCAAACAATGTTGAACCAAAACTCGATGACAAATGTGGGGGCTGGCTGTGAGTGGGGATCGAGGGGAACTGAAAACTGGCTGAGGGCCCTGTCTTGCTTTAGAAAAGCACACATATTCTAATTAAAGTTGGGTGCGGGCATAAAATATAAATTAAACACATGCTTTCAAAATGTAAAGGTTGAGGCTGCACACAGTCTTGTGTGCCTCAGGTACTCCGGAGGCTGAGACAGGATCACTTCAGACTAGGAGCCTGGGGCTAGCCTAGCAACTCCAAAAAAAAAAAAAAAAAAACACCCAAACAACAGTAAATAAAGAATTTAAAATCACCATGAAGCACAGGGGCAGGAAGATGACAGAGAAAAGGTGGAAGGAACAAGAAATGGAGGGAAGAAAAGAGGAGGAAAATCAAACATGTTTTCACTCAAACAAGCCCACCCTGATTCCTAAGTATACGAAGAAACTTAATGGTTGGAATAAAACCTGAAAGAGAGAAAGTGGGGGACAAAATATGTCACTGCCCACCGCCCACGGGGGCAATGATAAAACACACACGCACACACAAACACACACACACCGCTTATGGGTGTAAGAATGCTGTGTCTCTTTATTCTCTCTCCCTCTCTTTATTGCTCTCTCAGATCTCTTGATCTCTTGCATAAATGAAACCAGAATATATAGAGCTCCTTGCCAATCAGGGAGCTATTTGTCTATGATAAGAACCTGTCGGGCATGATGTGCAAATAGCCAATTAGAACTACCACCTGAAACCTATTAAGCTAAGCCCCTCTTGGCAAGCTGTCAGGTGCCATCCTGAGATTAAGCCAGGGTGTGCCTCCGTGGGCCCCCAAAGGCTTTTGCCCCCCGACAAAAACACAGACTGTAGTCTAGATAAAACCAATTTCCAGGCCCAGTCTGGGCAAGATGTGTTGAGGAGGACTGCATCAGGGTCTTGCACCAGGCAGAGAACTGTTGCGAAATCGACTTCGGAGGAAAAGGAACACACAGCCAATTACCAGAAGCCAAAATAATAAAGCGGCTTGAGAAACACATGTGGACATTTAAGAATGCTCGAGTCATTGTGATGAAGGGAGCCAGCAGAGCATGGTCGCTGGCAAGGTCTGCACATCTACTGGAAAGGCAAGGTGACAGCAGTCAGAGGGGACCCTTGGTGCCCTTCCTCTTGGCCAGGGGATACACAACAGGCTCCTTCCTTGTTTATCCCCAAGGTCAGTCCTGCTGCAGATAAAACCAAGATTCCGAGCAATCAAAACCAAGATTCCAAAGGGATTTTTGTTTCGATTCGCTTGCCCAGCCGATTCTACATTCCACAGTGCTAATAAGAGGTGTGATCTATTTGCCAGAAAACCAATAAAGACTATAGCTGTACACCAAACAAGAAATAACACGGAGATTAACCAAGTATTTGGCAAAGTTTAGCAAGTAAGAATGGCACACTGATTCAAGCCACCAAGAAATGAAGGGACTGTACACTCTTAATTGATAATTTTCAGACAACAAGAGGATCATGTTTTCAGATGTGAGATTGTTAGTCTACATCTTACTCACCCCTCTGAATTCCAGGTGGGTTAAGGATCCATGGAAAGAGCATTAAAAATGTCTTTTAAGCTTAGGGGTTAAATAAACACCCAAATCAGAAACCATAAAGAATAAAAAACAGGAAGAAAGAAGGAAAGAGAGAGATTTGATTTATTAGCATTGAAACATTTTTAATATGGCATAAAACAACTTAAACCTGGCAAAGACGAAAGATGTGATAATCTGGGAGCATACATTTTCATATGTAAATAAATATTAACACATGCATAACTGAATTGTTCCAAAAGCTAAGCTGTCAAAGACCAAGCACCTGTTGGGGAATGGACAAAGACTCCGTGTTCATCAAAAATGGCCCCACCCTGGGCTGGAGAGATGGCTTAGCAGTTAAGGCACTTGCCTCCAGTGCCCAAGACTCCTGGTTCAATTCCCCATGACCCACATAAACCAGACCCACAAGGTGGTGGCCCTGGTGCGCTCTCTCTCTCTCTCTCTCTCCCTCTCTCTGCTTAGTAAAGAAAAAATTTTTAAAAAATGGCCCTACCCCATGGACAGATCCAGTATGCACACCAAGGAGGGACCCCAGTGGGTAGGGGACAAGAGAGGAGGGACATGGGAGGCATCATCACAAGATTTGCTCATACAATGTATATAATTATTCATAATAAAGATATTAATTTTAAAAATGGCCCAAAGTCTGGGTGATGTGTTCAACCTTCACCCCAAACGAAGGGGAAACGTCAGGCAGGAGAGGAAACTTGTCACCATCACAGTGACAAAAATAAAATGAGTGAGAACTTTCCAGGAGGAAAACTGGATTTTCAGTGCTCTTGGTGGGTGTGCGTGCCCTTGGTCACTTTGGGGGTGATCCGACAATATGTCTATAAACATTTAAGTGCCCCCCTTGAGTGTGAGCAGAGGGCTGCAGGCTGGAAACTCTGTGGACAGAGAGTTCCCCCCCCCCCCAAGCATCACAGTTCTTCGGGTTCCTGGGGAGGAGGGAGGATGGCTTCCAATAAAACGAGTGGGAAAATGGGAAAGAACCAGAAGGGATGTAAAACGTGTTGAGGAAGAGCCTAAAAGTTCGGGGTGTGAGTGGGAAAGTGGGGCATTTCCCGAGGTGGGGGTGGATTTACAGATGCTGAAGGTGCCAGGAACCCGGAGACATCCACATTCCCTGTGTCCCCAGGGTCTCTGCACCCAGGCTTCACGGATGCACACACACATACACACTCTCTCTTCTTCCCTCTTTCTATCAAGGATGTGAGGTGCTATCCACACTCACCCCATGCTGCAGACGTCCAGGGAAGGAATGGAGAGCGCATGTCTGACCTCCAGGGGGGGCTGTCGCAGGTGTCCTCTTGCCACAAGAGCTGGCCCCTGTGGGTGGCCTAGGTCCTTTCTCACTGCACCCATCGGCTCTGGCCTGGCCAAGGTGCCAAGATGTCCCAGCCCGCCTCCACCCCCTTTGTCCCTTTCACTCCCAGAGGCTCCCACCCTTCATCCGCTTGGTGGCCAGCAGGGCCCTACCTCGGTGTTGGGGTACAGGAAGCCTCCTCAGGGAACTCCAGGCAGCAGTGACTCTCGTGTCGTGTTTCCTATTTATTTATATCACGCCCAGAGGAAACAGAGAGCAGAAAGAGGAAGGGCAAATGCCTTTCACAACCATCGCCCGCTTCTCAGAATTGCGGACATAAAGCCTCTGATAATACACACGACATTCATTTCTGTTAGACCAACTTGCACCCCACTGTCTCCCCCAAATTCCCATGAAGGCTTTGAGTCTCAGTTCAGGAAAGGCCTCCTCCATGCAGCCCTCCCGACTCCCTTGAGATCCTTAACCCCTTCCCCGCAGGTGCGCACCTGCAGCCACGCAGAGCTGGCGTGGACCCCAAGGTCATTATTTCTCAGCACGTGACCTTGTGCATGCCACCTGCATGTGGCTTCTTTAAACCTCGTGACCCCATCTGGTACTTTCCTCGAGCACCTACAAATCTGAAAGGGCTGTTGAGGGAACTGGGGGAGACACCGCAGACAAGACCTTAGCTCACCGTCCTGTCCCCTGAGCATGCTCATCCTGTCCCCTGAGCATGCTGGTTTCCAGGTTGTGGTCTCTGCTCTGCCCCTCCCCCAACATGCTCTCTAGCACAGGTCTGCTTCCATACCCAGTCCATAGCTCGAGGAAGACCTAGGAACTGAGTGTGGAACGAATGAATGAATGAATGAATGAATGTGTAACTCTGAGGTTGGTGGGGTTATGGCAAGGCAAGTGAGGTATTCCCTAGGGGCACAGTTGGAAGGGCCACTTAAAAACTCATTTTATAAATAATATTTTAACACACTATGGTAATAAAAATCAAAACCAATTTCAATCTACCCACAATAAACAAAGATCGGTATTTTCAATAAAGAGACTCCGTGACAAGCCTTCCCAAGGCATCTAGGGTGTGGGAGGAAAAAGTAGTCATTTCTCCTTTCTTCCCAGACACTGAGGACAGAGGCGGGGAAAGGGGCAGAGGTCACCGCTGCGCAGGGAACAGTGGCAGGGTGGGGATGGGTGGAGCGAAGGGAGAACTTCCTCAAAGCCACTGACCCCAGGCCTGATTGTATGTGCGTGCGTGTGTGCGTGTGTGCGTGTGTGCATGTGTGCATGCATGCGTAAGTATACTCATGTGGAGGCAAAAGGTTATATTGGGTCACTTTCTCAGCTGCTCTCCACCTTACTTTTTTTTAAAAAATATTTTCTTTATTCATTTTCAAGCAGAGAGATACAGAGAGAAAGTGAGATAGAGATAGAGAGAGAAAGAGAGCACCAGGGCCATCACCTTGTGGGTCTGGTTTATATGGGTCCTAGGGAATTGAACCCAGGGCCTTAGGCACTGGAGGCAAGTGCCTTAACCACCGAGCCATCTCTCCAGCCCTCCACCTTACTTTTTGAGACAAGGTTAATTCTCTGATTTTTCAGGTAGAGCCGTCTAGACAGCCATCCCAAGGGATCCTCCTGTCACTTCCCACCCCATCACTGGGATTGTATTTTATTTATTATTATTATTATTATTATTATTATTATTATTATTATTATTATTTTGTTTTTGCTTTTCGAGGTAGGGTCTCCCTTTAGTCCAGGCTGACCTGGAATTCACTATGTAGTCTCAGGGTGGCCTTGAACTCATGGCGATCCTCCTACCTCTGCCTCCCGAGTTCTGGGGGTTGAAGGAGTGTGCTACCACGCCCAGCTATCACTGGGATTTTACAGGCACACAGTGCCACAACTGGCTTTTATACGGACCTTATGTGTGGGTGGCAAGTGCTTTACCCACTTAGCCATCAGCCCAAGCCCCTTATTGGCCTTTTTTTTTTTTTTGAGAAGGTATTAAACTCTTAGGCTTGTCACTATAATGTGGAACATTTGAGTTTTGAATTTCAGTGGCTTTTGTTTTCCTTGAAATTTTCAGTTATTCAAGAGAAAGGGGAAATCGGGATAAGCACAAGGTACCACTGGATCGACTACAGAGCCCTTCCATTCTCTGTGACTCAAATGGAGTACTGATGACTTGGTGACAGTCACCAAACAGCACTGGGCAGGAATCCTGGAGAAACTGTCATAGTCTTTCACGGTAGAGGTTGCACAGTCAAATATGTAAAGGGCCCGTGTCCATTCACTGTTCAGAGAAATGGACATTTCTCCAGATATCGTCTTGTGCTCAAGTAAGCGAATCTATCTCCCAGACACCCCTTCATCTCTGTGTGTGACACATATGTGGTGACATCCATCCACAGGTCTGTGATTAGGAGACACAAGGAATGTAGCAGGGTGGCAAGAACTCCCATGGTTCTTTGCTTCCGCTCTAGTAACACACATGGGGTTCTTGGCAACTGGCTGGTTTTGGAGACAGTAACAGAATGAGAGGGATTAGGAGAAAGACCCTCCCCCACAGGTAGATAGGGTGTGACCTCTGACAGTGACTTCCCAGGCTGGGGTCTTGCCACTCCTGCAGCAAAACTTTTAAAAATCCTAGTTCAAATTTGGGACATGCCTTTTTCCCATCCTGACTGCTGGGCTGGAGGTGCTCTGGAGGGGTGGTGAGTAGTAGCCTTGCCCCTCCTCTGTTCTCACTACTGGTGGGTTTGGAGAGGAGGGAAGGAGGGGAGAATTTTCTCTTTAACACGTGTGTTATTTTTTCCCACTTTTTGGTGATTCTGTGCACCTTTGATGATGATTTGTAAACCTCACAGACCACGTGGTGGTTGGGCTGCTCCCCCTATGCTATTCCCAATTCCTCTGAACTGACTCTAACCTAGAATAAACGTGTGTGATAAGAATATACTCTGTCAAAGTTGTCCAGTCCTTTGGCATTCTGAGACACCTGCTGTGCCCAGTCCCCACTAAAAGAATAGGACCTGTAATGTCTCGTGATCCCTCCTTTGCTTGGTGAGCACCACTGGGGCCTGGCACCAATCTCCTGCCTCTTCTCTTTGGCATACATTTCTTTCTTAACATAAAATGCCCCAAGATAAACGCGTCCTTCTCCAAAGAAACATGTTTCCCACTCAGCTACAGGAGGATCCTGGGGCTCTCTGACTAGCTTGTCTAGTCAAATCAGTGAGCCCCAGATTCATGGAAAGACTCTGGAGAGTGGTTGAGGAAGACACCTGACGTTGACCTCTGGCCTCTGCACACATGCACCTGCATCTGCACCTGCACCTGCACATACACATGGACGTGTAAAGACGCACCACACATACAAAGAACTAGCTCAATAACAGACACTTACACATAGTTCAGGACCTGGTTTTTCACCAGGATGAATATTGTGATGGGCAGGTTGAATGGTAGGTCGGAAACGCCCAGGATTTGAACTTCTGGCATTCTCCATGACCTTGGAGCTTTTTCTTTTTTAAGGTTTAGTGAGGCTTTATGAGATTAAGAGAAGGAAAGAAAGGGAAGCACAGAGAGCTTCTGCCATGAGAGAGGCAAGAGGGGGTGATGCCCACCCTATGACCCAAATTGGTGTTATTTATAGATTCTGAATGGGAGCTGAGCTAACCAGCCATGATGCCATGTTTTTTGGGGCTGAGCTTAACCAATCACAATGTCAAGATCAGATTTAAACCTTTCAGGAATGTTCCTGCCCAGGGAGGGGTTCAAGTTGTTCATGGAAAAACAGGTTTAGGAAACTCCTAATTTAGGCAAGAGATAAGGAGAAGCCAGATTCTTTTTAAAAATATTTTATTTGGAGTTGGGCCTGGTCGTGCACCTCTTTAATCTGAGCACTCAGGAGGTAGAGGTAGGAGGATCGCCATGAGTTCGAGACCACCCTGAGATTACATAGTGATTTCCAGGTTAGCCTGGGTTACAGTGAGACCCTACCTCAAAAAAAAACAAAGAAAAATATATTATTTATTTGCAAGCACAGAGAAACAGACAGACAGACACACACACACACACACACACAGAGGGAGAGAGAGAGACAGAGACAGACAGACAGAGAATGGGCATGCCAGGACCTCTAGCCACTGCAAAGGAACTCCAGATGCATGCACCACTTTATTCATCTGACTTTACATGGGTACTGGAGAATTGAACTCCGGTCATTAGGTTTTGCAGGTAAGTGCCTTAACGCTGAGCCATCTCTCCAGTCCCAGAAGCCAGATTCTTTTCTGACTTTTCGAAAAATGGAGACAGCTCTAACCCAAGCTGACCTGGAATTCACTCTGTAGTCTCATGGTGGCCTTGAGCTCATGGCGATCCTCCTACCTCTGCCTCTTGAGTACCAATTTTTTTTTTGGGGGGGGGGAGGTTGCCATATCTTGTTTAATCAGGAAGATAGGCAACGTACCAGAGGGCCAGTGTAAGACATGTTAGGAATGTCCCATCATCTCCTATGGACTTTTGACCTGGGAACAGGGGCCAAACTATTGGCCTTTTAGCTCCATTGGTTCCAATTGGCCTTGGCGTCTGCATATGGTTGTTAAAACGCTAAGAAGTTACACCAACCTTGAAGGGTGGGGATCTATAGCACATCTGATTAGTGAAACAGATCTAATTAAATAATGGCACAAGAACTTAAAGTCATTCTGCCTAACATCTTGTTAGTTGTCCAGTGACAGTGTAGGCCATATCTGAAGAAAGCAGGCACGTCTTATCTTCTCTCTTTTCTAGCAGCTATAAGGACACTAGCAAATCTAAATCTAATTAATTTGGCTTAGAAATTATATGTCAGGAGAAGATGACAAGACAGTACAAAATCTTGACCCAGGGAAGAGTGGAAACAGAGCACTGGACAACTCAAGACCAGGTGAGGTTGTACCCTGGAGCAGGAAATTCTAAGCAAATGAACTTGTAAAGTCAGAAGTAAAACCTTCACAAAAACTATTTGATCACACACAATATAGTAGGAAAGACTGAATGTTAAATATTGATCTATTGATTCACTGACGAGCAGACTGCTTGGGAGCTGAACTGAGCCAGAATAGATCAATTGTTAAAGTATCACGGTTAAATGTTAAAGTACGTCCAGCCTCTTCTGTGGTCCATGGACTAGAAAGTCTGATCATAACCTTGCAAGGGTGTGTGACAGTTAACTCTTTCAGACAAGTTCCATAGACCCCTTCCCCTTGAGTAGGAGGTGTTTCTAACTAGAGTTTAAACCTAGATGCTAAAACTGATTGGTCAGGTATGGACCAACCAGCTGTCTCTCTGACTTAGCTGGTCGAGGTCTTAAGACGTCACTAAACAAAGTCCAGCCTCTTATTCCTGCACATGGTGTCCTAGGAGGACTTACAGGCTTTAAAAAGGTAAGCCCTTCCTTCTACCCTAGCCTAAATGGTTGGGGTGAAGGAAGGCTCCAGATTTTCCCCACATGAACCTTTTTCCTCATGGTGGGAGCTCTCTGTTATCTTTTCTTCTTTTGTTTATTTGGCTGAGCAGCACAGATTTTGCTAAAACCTCTCCCACGTGTTCTCTCCATACTGGTGGCTGGAGATCTCTATAACTCCCCATTTTCCTTTTAAATAAAGTCTCCCACTATACCTTATCCTCTGGTGGTCTAGAATTTTAATTTAACTTTATAGACAAGAATTTGGGTGCTCCTTAAATTCTGAGGTGCATTGGAATTTGCTGGGTACCATCTACGTTCTAATCCCCAGCTCCGCCGTTACAGGTGCTGGTAATCCAACTACATAATAGCCAGGCATTCAACAGTTTGAAAGGGTTTTTGAAATTGTTTCAAACTTTCCTTTCAGTCTCCCCCCACCACCACCCCTTGTCAATTCCTGCCTTGGAAAAATTCCACCTTAGGGGAATATATATACATATATATATATATATATATATATATATATATATATATATACATATATATATACATATATATGGTCTATAATAAGTGAGCTGCACTCATTGATCATCTATCTATCTATCTATCTATCTATCTATCTATCTATCTACCTACCTACCTACCTACCTATCATCTATCTGTGCTACAAATTGGGTTCAGGGCATATAACCCTTTAAATACTATCTCAGCTGTGGGCCCCAGGTTTGAGAGAATAAATCTCGTCTTTCTCACTCATACTGGTATTGGAATCATCATTCCAGAGACCCTCCTGCTTCAATAACAACAGAGCCAAACCTGGTTATTATTGAACTAAAGCAGTTTGGTTTTAGTACAACCCTTAACAAATCTGTTTTAAGAGAAAACACTGTTGGACAAATAATGTTTTTGGGTTGATCTTTGATAGCAATTAATCTGATGTATGTTACTGACACTTGGATTAACATAAAGCAATTTTGCTTTATCATTTTTGTTGCCCATAACTATAAAATAGATGAAGCTTTGATCAGCTAGCTAGTAATTTATGTTTAAAATGCATTGTTTATAAATAACAGATTCTAGCATTACAACTTGAGGTTAACTCACTTTGACCCAGGAATTGAGAACAGAGTTTCTCGTTCAAATCCAAGGCATGAATTTATAAATACAGGTAAAACTTGATAAGTGCCCTGGATATGATTCTCACCAATGGACTTAACACACCTGGAGCTGCTTTTATTAAAAGGCAGCTAAAGCATAATATAGTCTTCAGATTTGTTTAAGACATCATGCATAGCACGAGAGTTTCTTTTGTCTTTGTTCACAGGCAGGCTGGTTTTGAACTGATGATCCTGTCATTTCTACCTCTCCAGTGTTGAGATTAAAGGTGTTTGTCACCCACACCCAGTAGGATCCTGGGACTCCCAGTAAACTCCTTAGTGGTTTGAAGGTCTTTTCTGTATAAAACTTGAATTATAACCTCAGCAATGACAAGTCTATTTGTGATATCACATAGCAAATTAAGATGACCACATATTATTAAATCATAAAATTCTAACTTGCTGTAAAACCTAGTTAGATCTTTTTGTTTTGTTTTTATGTTACTTTTTTCTCTGCCCCACAAAGTCTGAAACTGGATTAGTGATCTTAGATGAGAGAGAAAATACAGAAAGAACCAAACCATTACACTGCCTGTCATTCTGCCCTTTGCTGTCACCAATGCTTTTGGCCAATTTGCTTGAGGACACGGTGTGGATGACGCATGGTTTGAATCTGCTTGGGGTCTGAGTTGGGGGCTAACCTATTTCTCAGAATCCAGTTTACTATGAATTTAAACAGCATATCACAATTAGTGTAACTTACATTACACTGAGGTAGAAAACATGAAACAGGTGAGTCTGGGTGCGCACAAATGACGGAGTAGGAACCGAATGAGCTCAGAAGCAGAAAAAAGAATTACTGCTGCAGACTTTCAAGCTAATCGATTAGGGACACCGAAAGACTCAGGAGCTGGGACTGTGTCCCCGGAGTGTTGACTCTCAGGCTTTTTAAAGAGAAAAACCACAAACAGGTGCTGGCCAGTGGTCCGAGGGAGGAGTTGGGAAATCTTTTAACAGGATTGGTCAGGTCCAGGGGAGGAGATGTCCTGGGGTCCACTCTTAGGAACTAGTGGTCTCAGAATCAGGATGTTGGCAAACTCTGCTGTGGTGACTGTAACAGGATTGGATGGACCCAGGGGTGGGGTGGGGTAGCAGGGACTTGCAGTTACAGTAGCAGCTAGAATAATATATATTAGTTAATTTGACGTGGTTACTGAGGAAACTAGAAACAGGTAGGGTATTTTGACCTATGTGCTGGAGGAAACTAGGAGCTGATTGGTTGGGTTGAGGGCCCAGGATAGTTGGCAGTTTTTCCCGGAACAAGGGGTTACAGAGAAGTTATAGTTGGCAAAATGGAGGCCCTCTGGCCAACCCTAGTCCTTCAAGTCCAAAATCTCAGTTTAGCTTTTGTAATTAAGCACATCCAATACCAATTCAAAGACTAATAATAACAGAGAACAGAGATTCTAGATAGGCATAAAAGCATCTGTGTTTCCCCCTCCCAAACAGGTATATTAAGAAATGTGGGCATATCTGTCAGATTGCTGCCGTTGAAATCACAGTACCTGTGAATTTATTGTTATTCAATAAATTTTGACCTTGTAGAAAGACAGCAAAAAAAAACCTCTCAATTTGTTGATCCCGATTTAATTTCCCAATAGCCTGTGTGGCACCTTTATTTAGTTAGAAAAGCAAGTCCCTGGGGGCCTCAAGGTTATCCCCAGTCAGAATTCAGCACATGTGTTCTCATGGCGGCAGAGAGAGCTGAGGTGGTGTAGCAGGAAGGTCTCTGGAGTAATGACTCCAACACCAGTGTGAGTGGAAAAGAGGAGATTTATTCTTGAACTTGGGGTCCACGTCCAACAAAGCTCTCAAAGGACTGTGGCCCTGAACCCTATATGTAGTCTCATTATTCACTGTAATATAAAGAGGCAGACAAGCAAGCAGAACTTTCCAGAAGCAGACATGGCAGAGTTTTCAAGGCGGTGGTCGACAAGAGGACTGAGCCCTAGGAAGAAACGATTTCAAAAACCTTTTCAAATTGTTGAATTATCTGCCTATTATGTCTATTTTTCTTTCTTCCTTTCAATCATGCTGGGGTTGAGCCACTACCCCCGCCCCCAGCTATTCTGGAACTTTCCAGTTCACAGAATTAAGAGAAGAGACTAGACGAACTTTAATATCCAATGATTCTATTCTGCCTCAGTTCAGTTCCCAGTACTAGGTACAGTCTATTATTGATGGGACCCCAGATTTAAGCTTTCTATGCTCCTGCCTTGGTGTCTGGGAATCAATTCCTTACTGATGGGTCCCCCCAAAAGAAGCATCTATGTTGTCTAGAGACTATGGATTTATAGTCTTACCAAGGGGACCCTAAATTCCATTGGGGTCTATGAAATTAGGTTCTTACTGACAGGTTCCCTACAAGATGCATGACTACCCATCTATAAAACAAGATGTTATACTAGAATGTCTCCTGAATCTCTTTTGTCTTTAACTGGACCCCCTTCTTATTTCTCCCTGTGTGCAGCCCTTTACCAATGTGGCCTGTGGTGCCCTGTAACCTTGCCAGCCTTACTGGTGACAAGCAAGGGGGCCAGGTCTATGGATTTGAGCCACTCTGAACCATTGTGACTCCATACTAATTCCCATGGTCTAGATGACTTTTTTGTAAGGCCTACGACTGAGCATTCACCACTAAAGCAGTATGGGCGAAACCCTCTGGAATAAATGTTGAGACCTTTGTCAGAAAAGCCAAATAGCTTCTAATAACTACCTGAGGCAGGGAGGGTCTCAACACCCTTTTGGATTGAGCTTCTAGTAGTATCTTTTTGGAAAAAAATTTGACTCCTTTATTCTTTGATCTAGATAGGATGTGAATAGAACACTTAGGGTGAATTCCTTATAAGATCTGTCAAGCTGTCTGTATTAGGAAAACCATACTGCAATTTACCACATGTAACCTAGAGAATATAACACTGTCTACAGGTAAAACATCTAAACAGCTGGGCACGGTGTCACATGCCTTTAATTCCAGGCTGACTTGGAATTTACTATGTAGTCTCAGGGTGGCCTTGAACTCAGCATGATCACCCTACTTCTGCCTCCCAAGTGCTCCTCTCAGGAGAGCAAAGGAGATACAGAACACTCAAAAGTTCATTCTCCCTGCATCCTTCCCAGTTCAACTTAGTTTTTACTGACCTCTAAATCCATAGCGATGGTCACAGATCACAGATCTGAGAAAAGCCCAGAAATCCCAGGTGGAATGTGAATTTCTCTTAGATTAACATTGGGAATTAACATTTAAAAAGCAGGCAGAGGGGCTGGAGAGATGGCTCAGCTGTTAAAGCACTTGCCAGTAAAGCAGAAGGACCCAAGTTTGATTCCCCAGTACCCATGTAAAGCCAGATGCACAAGGTGGCACATGTGTCTGGAGTTTATTTGCAGTGGCTGGAGGCCCTGGCACGCCCATTCTCTCTCTGTCTCACTCTTTCAAATAAGTTAATATTTAAAATTAATTAATATTTAAATTTATTATTTTATTTAAATATTATTTATATTTATATATTTTATTTAAATTAATATTTTAAATTTAAAATTAATATTTAAAATATATATATATATTTTAAAAGGCAGGCAGAAAGAGAAAACAGAAAGTGCCCTGCTCCCAAGAGTAAGAAAGTTGTAGAGAAGATACCCTCTGAGTTTTCTGGCCAATTGTGCCAAGATGAAATGGGATTTTTTTGGGGGGGTTCTTTGTCAATACACCAATACATCAATGCACCAACAAATTTATGGTACTCAGAATTCTTGTCTTATGAATTTAAAGAATTAAAATCCATAGACCAGAGGGTAAGGTTCAGGGAGACTTTATTAGATTAAGAGAAGGAAAGAGGAGGAAGTAGAGAGCCCTCCCGCCTGTGTCCTGAGAACATGTGCAGGATTGCTTTGTGTAGAAATGGACTGGTGTGAGCAGATAGAGATGGAAAAGAAAAAAATGAAATCTCTGGGCTGAAACTGCTGCCCGTTCAGCTACAACTGCTTGAGAGATGACAGACAACCACTGAGATTGGGCCAGGTGATCTGCATTGGGACAGCAGGAAGAATGCAGACTTTTTTGAAGTAGGGGGCCTGAATGCTGAAGGAGTAGCCTGCTCTTCAAAATCATTTTGATTACCCCCTAGATGAGCAAACTGGTAACCCACCTGGTATTATGGAGTGTAACAAATTCAGGAAAGAGAGGGTCAATGAATTTGCAACACTGTTTTGTTTTTTTGGAAATGACCATGGGCAGTGTGAAGCAGGCTTGTTGGTTTACCTGTGTCGAGGCCAGATGGAGCCATGAAGATGAACTGTGGGTTGCAGTGGAGACCCTGTGAAGATCACAACTATGGGAGGGCTTCCACAAAGACCTGCCAGCCCTGGATGGAGTATATCTGGGGCTATGAGCAGCCGAGCTGAAGGGGCCGAATTGGAACTCCAGAGACTCATCACTTGTTAGAATTATTGGACTTGGAGATTTGTCACTGGTTAGAGTTGTTGGACTTGGAGCTATAATAGTTTGATGTTGCCCTGTTTTGTTTTAAATCTTATATCGGTTCAATCTGTCTTTGCTATGCCCAATGCCATCTTTTGCAGTGTGTGAATATTCATTCTGTGCCATTATGGATTTTTTGGGTATTATGACTCAGTTGTAAGACCTTGAATTATGGGGATGTTTGAACATCATTGAGATTAATAAAAATTATGGGGACTTTTGGAGTTGAGCTGAATACATTGCATTTTACATCATATATGGTTATCATTTAATGGAGGCCAGGGGCGGAATGTGGTGGTTTGATCCAGGTGTCCCCCATAAACTTAATGTGCTCAGAATGCTTGATCCCCAGCTGATGGCAATTTGGGAATTGGAACCTTGTTGGAGGTGTGTTGTCAGGGGCAGGTTTATGGGGGTTAAAGCCAGCTTCCCCTTGCCAGTGTTTGTCATACCTTCTTGCTGCTGTTTGCCAGTTGCTGTGGTGGAGGTGATGTCCACCCTCTGCTCATGCCATTGTTTTCCATGTCATCAAAAAGCTCCCCCCCCATCCCCTGAGTCTGTAATCCAAAATAAACTCCATTTTGGTTGGGTTCTTTGTGCCACAATGAGAAAGCTGACTGCAAAACCCTCTTTCACTGTCTTTTTACACAGCTCCATTGTTGGCATCTCCTGGGGTCTTTCACAGAGCTCATTAGACTCTATCGTCCAAGATTCATCAAGGTCAACATTGGAATTTTTCATTTCCACCAATGAAATCATGGCATTTATGTCCTTGTAGTTGCCAAAGATGGCTCACAGCTGGCCCTTGAGTTGAACAGCCATAAACTCTCAACAGCTGCCTCCATCCCAGTGCTTTTCCAAACCTGTTCTGCTCGTCACTTAAGGTCAGTGTGGAAATGTGGCCCATGGCAGAGAGGGGGATGCCCATGCTATCCCATCCCTGTCATACAGTAAGGGGCTGCTGGAGATGGGCTGTGCTCTCACTCAGCATTACCTCTGTGGACTTGACCCACGAGGACCTGAAAGATCCTTTCTTGTCAAAATGGTCTGAAAGCTAGAAGTCCACCTGTGAAAAGTGCCCCAGAGGGGATCTCTGAACACCATCCACAGACACCTGAGGCATCTTCCTGTAGGAGGAGCATCTTGAAGATACTTGTTCCCCCAGCCTGACTCAACACCCAGGACCTTTTAGCTCTTCTCTCCCCCACTGCCTTTTACCTTTCTCAGCAACGAGACAAGCCCCTTCTGTACTGATCCACCTAACCTCCAGCCCACCTCCCATGGGGGAAACAAGCAGGGGAGCAGGTGCTTTCTCTGGCTTTAGCCTCTGAGTCCATCCAGTGAGTGACCACAGCTTAACTCTTTTGCTTTTTGATACTTTCCTTGGTCACCCTGACACCCAGTATCTCAGCTGAGCTCCAGACCACTACAACACCCTGTCCTTGGTGTGCCAAGATGTATACCCTCAGCCTCGGAGCCCCTAGTGCCAACAGGACACACTCATGAAATGAACTGAAAATGGGATATCAGTACTCAACGATGCTCAGCTTTTAAAAACTAAACTGTTAGGGTCTTGGGAAGATGTCTCAGCAGTTAAAGGCACTTGTTTCAAAGCCTGCCAGCCTGGGTTCAATCCCCCCCCCCAAAAAAAAAGCTAAATGAACATTTGTTTGCAATGGCTGGAGACTCTGGTGTGCTCATACACACATGTATGCACACTCACACACATGCATGTATGAATGCTAGTGAATAAATAAATAATAAAAACAAAATTGTCAGTGATATAATAACATGCAAAAAGGAATAGGAAAAGCTTTGCTGTGTTTGCAGAGGGTCTTCAGTGTATCTTAGATGGCTGCCTTGGGTTTTTTTTCTTTGCTCTATTCAGTTAAAAATTACAAATAGACAAGTTTCAGATCCTTTAGTGTTCAGAGTCCCGAGTTCTTGAGTGGCTTATTTACAGGTCTAGGTCCTGAGAGCAGAGCTTAGGCCTTGGGCATTAAAAGACAGACAGCTGCAGCCCTAGGTGCTTGGGTATGAGCAAACTCTAAGCGTTCCTAAGCCAGAGAGGCTCACGGGTCCAGCCTCTGAAGACCAGAAGCTTACAGTGCCAAGCTGGTAATGCCAGAGGCTTAGAGGTGCACAGGGCAGAGCTCACTGCTTTTGAGTTTTGAATGCCCGGAGGCTCAGTCCGAAGCTAGTGTGGCAGTCAATGTCTTGGCTCTTTTCTTTTCTTTTATTTCTCTTCTCTTTTCTCCTCTCCTCTCTTCTCTTCTTTTCTTTCCTTTTCTTTCTTATTTTGGTTTTTCAAGGTAGGGTCTTGCTTTAGCCCAGGCTGACCTGGAATTCACTATGTAGTCTCCTTCCAAGAACTGGGATTAAAGGCACGCACCACCACAACTGGCCTGAACTTGGGGTCTAACTGTGGAGCT
The DNA here is from genome assembly GCA_004024765.1 of Zapus hudsonius. Taxonomy (NCBI): domain Eukaryota; kingdom Metazoa; phylum Chordata; class Mammalia; order Rodentia; family Dipodidae; genus Zapus; species Zapus hudsonius. Next base: position 16,952 of record PVHP010034297.1, read on the forward strand.
CTGGGTGCCAGGACTCCAGGCTCTCGACTCCAGCACTCTGGAACTCTCCCACCACCAGCTCTTGCTCTTTGTAGTGTCACCTCCATCAGTCTCATCTCTCCACCATCTGCCTCTACTTCGGACCATCTGATTGTCTCCAGCCACTTCCTTGCTGTTACTGCTGCTGGGGACCTGGAAGCGCCAGGGTCTTGTCTTCTGTTTGTGAAACGAATCCAGCCTGCTCTACCCATCCTGCATCCCACAAGAGGGCAAGAGGACCATTTGGAATAAGCCTTTATTGGCCTTCATTTCACAAGTCTGAGGGTCGTAGGCAGGAGAGAAGCCTTCCAGACTAACCCAGAAGTGTGGGAAACATCCTGTTTTATACAGACATGCCCCTGCGCAGGCTGTAATGCCAACCAATCAGTGGTGCCTGCTCATGGCCCATAAACTTGTTTATGAACCAATCAGGAGCCTCACATTGTGCTAATCACAGTCTTTTTTTTTTTCTGAGTCACTGGGATGTGGACCCCACTTCTGTCTTGAGTGAGAATAGCAATAAGACAAGCAATGGCAACTCAAGCTCACCAAAACTTGCCTTTTCCACCCTAGAGTCCCCAAAGCTGACAGAAGGTTCCTGTCATGACTGGAACAAGACCTCCTGAAGTAGGAATCATGGCATTGCCAGCATCCATGGCTGCAGGACTCCCTGGAACTTGGCTAGTGCTTCCTTAGAGAGACTATGGGGTGTTTAAAACAGCTGGACTGGCCGAGGGAGCTCCCAAAGAAGGGGCTGCTGGGATGGCAGCTTTCTGTCCAAGAGAATCCGGGAACAGATGAGCAGCTGACAGGTTAGCTGTCAAAAGCTACTCCTGATAGCTTTGCCCGTTTAAACCATCAAAGGGTGCTTACAATAAAAATGTAGGCAATTAATATTTTTATCAGTATTTAAGCTCCCTTAGTGTTCACAGTCCAGAGCTTTTGAGTGCCATTGGCTTATGGTTCAACGGAGTTTAGAGCTGTAGGTCCTAAGAGCCTGGAGCTTGGGCTTTGGGCATTAAAAGACATCTGATTCAGGCTGGAGAGATGGCTAGGTGGTTAAGGCACTTGCCTGCAGAGCCTGACTACCTGAGTTCGTTTTCTCAGTACACATGCACGCACACAGAGTCAGATGCACAAAGTGGTGCAAGCATCTGGAATCTGTTTGCAATGGATGAAGGCCTTGGCATGCCCATTCTCCCTGTTTCTCTTCTATCTCTCTCTGCTTGCAAATAAATAAAAAAAATTATAAAAGACATCTCAGATATAGATGTGAGATGTGGGGGAGGGGCAGATGCAAACTGGTTCTGATGAGAGGGTGTAGAAGGACACGAATCCTGTCTCATTCCTGGGAGCTTGCTTTTCTGGGCTTTGAGGACAATTGTCTTGAATATCAGGAGCCTGGATCCTCTCTATCTGGGATTTAAGTATGTCTCACATCTTTGAAAAAAAATTTTCTACTGTATTTTCATTAAAGGAGTTTTAACTTTCTCTACTCTAAAGCCCCCAGATCTCAATTGTTGAGTACAATGAATATTTATAAACCTACATGCAGGAAATAAGCCCACTACCTCGTAATAACGAGTAGAATAGACTCCAAGGAAGGAAAGCGAGACAGTTTATAGTTTCAATCGTGGACCCTGAACACAAAGGGCGTTTTTAAAAAAATAATTTTCTGATCACAAGCCCCTTTCTCCCTTCTCATTGGCTGGGTATCCAGGGAAGTTTTCTGCTGTTATTTTGTTCAAAAGAATCCAGCCACTTTGAGTCTCTCCAGTTTCTCCGTTTGGCTCAACTTAGCTTTGGTCCTCCCTTTTAAGAACAGGACGTTTTATCCACACCTCCTGACTCAATGGTTACAGATCAAGCCTGTGCTTGGTGACAGCCAAAGGGACTAGACAGGGAATTTGGATGGAAAGAGACTTAGTGTTTCCTGCTTACTTTTACCTTTACAGTCTATAAGATCAAGTTATTTTTTTGAGATAGAGTCTCGTTCTAGCCCAGGCTGACCTAGAACTCACTACATAGTCTCAGATTGGCCTCAAACTCACAGTGATCCTCCTACCTCTGCCTCCCAATTGCTAGGATTAAGGGGGTGTGCCACCATGATATTAAAGTATTTATGTTTTTGTTGCTCTCATTTTCATGTTTGATTTAATTTTTCAACCCTATTCAAAGTTTCTCATCT
>PVHP010034298.1:0-19031 GCA_004024765.1 Zapus hudsonius
AAAAAAAATTCACTAAGAAGGAAGAAAAAAGAATTTTCTGATTAACAAACAATAGCAGTTTTACTGATAATTAAAATAACACACCACAAATAATAGATTGCACTACAAATCCTTTAATTCCATACATTCTTGACTGTGAAATTCTGCACATTCTCAATTAAACATTGTCACATTTCTAGTGGGTAAAGTGGGCCTAAATTCAGATTCCAGCTCCCACATAAAAGCCAGGTGTGGAAATGCAAATTCTAGGGCTGGGGAGAGACAGACAAGGAACTGCTGGGGCTCACTGGCTAGCTAATCTAGTCTAACAGTGAGCTCTAGGTTCAGCCAGAGAGTCTGTCTCAAAGAATAAAGTGGAAAGCAATTGAGGAAGACATCCAATCTAGGCTTCAGGCTCCACATGTACCCAAACACACAAGAACACGCATAAACATACATGTACCACATCCCTGTCTTTATCTACTGTATTTTATTTTTAAATGCAAACATCAAAGTGCCAAACATAATGTTTCTTATCACTGTATTGGTATCAATTAAGGTAAAACCAAAAAATCAAAATTATGTCTAAACTGACCTTGTGGTAGTTTGAATGTATTTCCCCCATAAACTCCGGTATTTTATTAAAGGTCTCCAGCCACCTGGCTGGGAGCCTGTCACTGGGGGCAGATCTGAATTCTCGCCTAAAGGTATGCAGAGAGGTTTATCTCTGGCTGTGCTATCTTGTGGTGCTGGCTGTTTGATGGTGTTGCTCTGCTTAGATTTATGAATGAGAAGCCAGCTTTTTCCACCATTTCATGGAATTTCCCCTCGATCTGTAAGCTTGAAATAAATCCCTTCCTCTCCTAAACTGTGCCTGGTTTAGATGTTCATCCGAGCAACATGAAGCTGACTAAAACAGTAGCAATTAAAATATGCTATCATACCTCCATTTGGACCCTTACCCTAATGAACCATGAACCGCCATGAAAAGAGCAAGTTACTGCTTATAATGAGAGAGAGAGAAAAAGCACTTTAAATGCTAACCACTTTTAAAGCTATAGAGCTGCAGAAGACTGCAATCCACTTGGAGAGAAGGCATTAGTACAGAGGGACAAAGGGGAAAGGACCTTTCCAAGTATTGTGTTAAGGACACAAGCCACATCTATGAACTGCAACAAAGTTCTTTGAAGCTACACAAGTAAAATCACACCGATTTCTAAAACAGTGACTTTCAAATTATTTGCTGATTTTTAATAAAAACGAGAGAATGCATGAGTATGGTGTATCAAATTACAATTAGCTGGATAACAGAAGGACACTTGATAATGACTCCTCCCCTAATAGGAGGGCATTGTCACTGAGAACTGGGTGGCATGCATGCGGCTCACGTGCTTTCCCCAGGCTCCACACCTGGAGTGTGGGAAGTTTCAAAGGTTTAGCTATAAACATGGGTGGGAGCCTGTAGAGGCCAAGGAATTGGGAAATGAGAATGCCCTGTGTTTTTACTTAAATTCCTAACAGCCATCATGAGACTGAGAGGCAAATTCCCAATTCCCATTTTGAAGATAAAATACTAAAGTCAGGCAGGTTAAGCAATGAACAAAGCTGTTCTTCCCACTGTCTCCAGAAAGTGTATATTCTTATCTCATATGCTTATCATTTAGACAAATATGTAGAAAGTACTATATTAGTTACTGTTCACCATAAACATGGGCAATTTTTAGGAAGAATACTACTTAGAAGTATAGAATCAAGTTTGTCTTGCAAATTAAATCTAAGTAATTATTCCTACATGCTTAGAAAAATACTTAAACCTCAGACACTTTTATGTTCACAACAGTATGATATCCTCTCAACAACTGCAACCAGTTCTCGTGTCTTCAATTGCCAGAAAACAAAATCTTTCCCAATAGCAGGAGATAAATTAGGAAAATTTAGAATGAGGACCACAGGGCTGTTTAGTTATACTTTATATCATATTGTCCTCATAAGTAAGCTGGGGAGCCTGCACACGTGGACGGCATACCTGCAGCATAGCCTGGGCCCCGGCTTTCACATTCGTGTTGTCCTCCTCCGTCACACACCCTCGGTTCATAGCACTCGTGAAGGAGTATGTGCGGCCCCAACTGGATGATCGCTTATGGCCAGAACTTTCAGATGAGACCTTCAGAAGGTACCAATCCATTAACAGAGCAGGAAGAAGCAAATCGACACACTAATTCCTATCATGCTCTAAGGGGGCAAATATTTTGTTTGCTCATCAGTCCACCTCCAGCATCTAATGTAGTGCTTTGTTCTTAGTGAGGGCTGAAGCACTTGTACCTGCCCAATGTCTGAGAGGCATGGAATATAGGCCTCTAAAATACACAAATCTCACCTGCATACTATGATCTTTTGACAAGTTATTAAAATAATTTCACCAATATTCAAACACCAAAATTATAAATTGAATAGGTTTTTAAAAGTAATATGCCTGTGGCTAAGAAGTTTAAACACTGTAAATTAAAAAAAATTTTAAAGCAGAACACCAGAAATAATTTAAATTTCTTTGTGTTTCAAGAGGACACCCCATACTGTCAACTTAACTTTATCCAACCTTAGCTTTATTTAACAGGACTCCCCCCCACACCAGGAGGGCAGTCCTGGGAACACTTGCTGTTTATTGGTTGGTCCTTTCAAAAATTTGACACTCGGTTTACAAAAGTCTTCCAAAACAGTCTATATTCAATTGTTTTAAATGTTATTTGAACAAGTCAAGAACAGGGCAGTGTTTTTCCTAGCCTCACAAAGAGACTTGTAAAATATGATTAAACACCTTTCTTATGACTGTGACTAAAAAAGCTGCTATGTACCTGTGACTCCAGGCTGAGGTTAGAAGACAACTGTGGAGCACAGATGTTTCTGAGGCAGTACTCATAGAACACAAGGCCCTGAGAGTGTTAGGTCCCTGCCTGCCTGTGTGCCATGGAGTGGGACCCTTCCCTGAGCAGGTATACTTTGCTAAAACATAAATACTCTTGATTCAAATGATGAGTGATAACGTTACCTCCTTGCTGTCGGTCTCTGAAAGTCCCAATGTTTCAGCATCCTCCTGGGCAGCATCTTGTTTATCTGGTTCCTCCATGAACACTGGCTTATTCTGGAGGATCCACTTCCTGTACACTTGAACGACTTTTCTTGTTACAGCTATCTCACAGGAAGGCAATAAAAATGCCTGAAAAGAAAAGGAAAATCTTGTTTAACTCCACACACACTCAGATCACTATAAAGACACATAACAGACATTTCCATCACAAATTCAGAAACATACTTGTATATATATATACTAAACACACATTTTTGTGCATATCACTTATATAAAGGAAAATATATATATATATAATTCCTGTTCTCCAAAGAAAAATACCCATTTTTACCCTAAGAACTAATTGCAAAGTCTGCTCTTCCTGGAAACAGGAACTAAAATGACATGAGACAAGGCTATCTAATCAGAAAGTTTCTTAGGTATATATAGCCTAGAACCTGTGGCCTCTCAAACAAACAAACAACAATAAAGCCATGTACCTGCAAGTCCTAAAGCAAGATGGCTTTTTAAAGACACTAGGGCCAGGTGTGGCAGCACACACCTCTGATCCCAGCACTCAGGTACCAGAGATAGGAGGATCATGTGAGATCAAGGATAGCCTGGGTACTACAGAGTGTGTTCCAGGTCAGCCTGGGCTCGAGTGACCCTACCTTGAAAACAAAACAAATAAGACACTAAAGACTCCCATCTTCTAACTTTCCAATAAAGCTTGCTGCCAATAAAGCTCCTTTATCCCCTACCACCTGGCCTCTGGAATGTCTGGCTTCGCCAAGTGGCAGTAGAACCAAACCTTTCACAGCTACACCATAACTAATGCTTATGCTCAAAATATAGCCCATACTGAAAGACCTTCAAGAGGGAAACAAAAGGAAAATCCACAGCCATAGAAGGATCTCTCAGTAAATGGAAAGCAAACATACAGAATGCAACTAGAGAAGTGAAGAAACGCCTCTGAGCCCTCACGGTTCTCACCTATGTCTCTTGGTACATTCAGGATCCCTGCTTCATCCAATTATTACTATTTTTCATCCCTTTTTAAAAATATATATTTTTTATTGATTTATTTGCAAGCAGAGAGAGAACAAGAAAGGAAATAGGCGCTCCAGTGCCTCCTGCCACTGCAAATGAACTCCAGGTGAATGTTCCACTTTGTGCATCTGGCTTTATGTGGGTACTGGGGAACTGAACCCAGGCTGCCAGGCTTTGCATGCAACTGCCTTTAATCACTGAGCCATTTCTCCAACTCTTTTTTTTTTTTTTTTGAAGCAAGGTCTTACTCTAGCCCAAGCTGACTTGACACTCACTCTGTAGCTCAGACTAGCCTTGAACTCAGGGTGATCTTCCTACCTCAGACTCCACACCAGACTACTATTTTTCATTTCAAAAGTTGTCTTCTTCTTTCCCAATCAGCACCGGTCACGGGATAGTCGATTGTTTACTGCAAACATTTTCAGGTTTATCTTTTATTTCTTTAAAAATGTTAAACCTGAGCTGCAGAGATCGCTCAGCAGTTAAAGGCACTTGCTTCCAAACCCAATGCCCGGGATTTGATTCCTCAGTACCCACCTAAAACAACATGCATGATGTGGCATATGCATCTGTACTTCCTTTGCAGTGGCGCAAGGACCTAGTGTGCCACATACACACCTACTCTCTCTCTCTCTCTCTCTCTCTCTCTCTCTCTCTCTCTCTCTCGCAGATAATTAAGTAATTTTTAAAAGAATGTTAGATCTATTCATTCTAATGTCTCAATTGTATGAGTGAAGTCTTTGTGAGGCTTTCCTGGTTGTGATTTGTATGTACAGAAAGGTTCTGGCTTACAAACTCCTAAGGGAAAGAGTGACCCAAGATACAGTCAAAAGAAAAGCATTCATTATCTTAAAAGGACTAAAGAAACAGAGTTTCTGGGTTCAATTCCCCAGCACACATGTAAAATAAGATGACAAGAGTGGCACATGTGTCTGGAGTTTCTTTTCAGTAATCATAATTTTTTAAACATATATTTTATTATCTGCAAGGAAGAGAGCAAGAGTGAAAGCATGCGAGAGAGGTGCACCAGGACCTCTTGCCACTGCAAATGAACTCCAGATGCACATGCCACTTATACAGCTGGCTTTATATGGGCACTGGAAAATTAAACCTAGGAAGTCAGGCTTTGCAAGCAAGCACCTTAACCACTGAGCCATCTCCCCAGCCCAAAATTTAAAAACAAACAAACAAACAAAAAAACAGAGTTTCAGGACATCTTGAAGCCAAATGACAAAACAAGTACAAGCAAGAGGCCCTGGTATATCTAGTTGTGAGGATCAAAAAACTATCTCCAGACAATGCTCAGTGTCCTGTGGGAGCATCACCAACCTTGACGGCAAATCTCTGATGTCACCAGTGGCTGCTGACTGTAACTTGGCTTCTGATTTTCCCTATCTCTTTCCCTTGCTCTCACCTCCTTTGTGGTTCACACTTTAGCTCCTCTTGACACCTTTCCAAATACCAAGTTCCATTTTAGGTCTATTACTTCAGCATATTGGAATAAACTCCTTTCTCTTCCATTCCTCTTCAAAACCATCTTTATTCTCTTGTGTCACAAGTATTTCGGTCCTACCTGCATGTCACACACCTTTTCAAAGAAAATGTAACTTTTTTTTAGAACCTCTGGGTTGTGTCAGAGAGCTTCAGGGCCTTGGGAATACCAGCCTCTTTGTTTTGGGTTCATTTGTTGCTAAGTACAGGAACAATTTTCTGCCCAACTACCTCTGAGTTTAGATTGTCATGGAAATATGGAAGTATCTGTTGAATTTTCCTTTTTTGTGTAGGAAATTTTTAAAAACAAAACAATCAAAAAGACCTTTTATGGATCATATAAACCCATGTAGCAATTACAAGTAGGATTGGAAGGTTATTTATGTAGTTCTATAGTTAAGCTGGATTCATCAATAGTCTGACAGTGATATGAGTAACACAATACAATGTCTCTCAAGGGCTCATGTGTGGCTTGCTCCCAGTTAGATATTCTTAGGAGGTGGTAGAAATGTTGAGAAGTAGGGCTCAGTGGGAAGTGACACGTCATTTGGCAATGGGCATCCTCAAAGGATGCTCAAAGACTGGAGGACTCTGGTCTCTTCTCCTCTTTTCCATGATCAACCATGAGGTGAATAGGCCTCCTCTTACATGAGATCCTACAGGCCTAAGACAGCAAAGCCAAGCCATTATGGGCTGGAACCTCTGGAATTGTGAGGCAAAATAAGCCTTTCCTCTATTTAAGTTGTCTCAAGTATTTATTAGAGTAACGGGACAATGATTAACACAACATGAACAAAATCTTCAATTCCATGAATTTTTAACGTGCACACACACTGACCTGCCGAAATACTTCATTCACGAAATTGACGTAACCCCGTGTTGACGAGAGGATGCGCTGCACCATCTCATACACTGCTCGGTGCTCTTCTTCAATGCTGCAAAGGCTGGAGCTGCTGAGTCTTCGGTCAGACAAGGTGCTGCTATTAGAGTGGTTTTTGTCCTGCTCCGTAGACCCAGCACCATCCAGCTCTGGCACCTTCTCTTGTGTGGCACCACCACCAACAGTCTGGAAAACACCAACACATTCTTAGCAATCCACATCCCCATTCAACCACGCCTAGCAAAATATGAATCTTGCCTCACTTATTGCTTATTAGGTTTTACAAAAGTTTTGGTGCAGGTGATGGGACCCAGAACCTCACACATGTGAGCATGCACCCTACCACTAAGCTACAATGCTAGCCGGGTCTTGCCTGGTTTCAAATCCTCTGGTTACACCAACCTGCACAGGGTATAGCAAGCTGAACACCAGAAAACTACTCGAAACACAGGCCCCAGAACTTCTACTTACCTATTTTCTAATTAACCAATAAATTCCTCTTTTTTAAAAGGTTGAGTACAGCTACCATAAGGGAGGTTCTGCCATGCTCTTCTCAACTTTATCCATCTATCCATCCATCCATCCATCCATCCATCCATCCATCCATCCATCCATCCATCCATCCACATTCTACCTTTGAGAGTATTCTATCTATCTATCTATCTATCTATCTATCTATCTATCTATCTATCTATCTATCTATCTATGAGAGTATATGTGTGCCTCTTGTCCCTGCAAATGAACTCCAGACACAGGTGCATCTAGCTTTATGGGGGTACTGGTGAATCAAACCCAGGACAGCAGGCATTGAAGCAAATGCTAAGCCATCCCATCAGCCTAACAAATTTCTCTTTAACTCTGTTATTTTAACAGGAAAACTACTAAGTTATTTCAGGGGACAAAGCTGTGAAATTTTATCAGCTAAAAATTTAATTTGCATTTGTAAAATCACAGAATAAATTAAAGTGCAAATGTATTGTGTCATCATCACATTAGGTCTCTCTACTCAGCATTTACTCTAAGGTCCCAGAGACTTAATATTCAGGAGACTTCTTGCAACAATGGAAACCATCATGTGATCTATCCAGGCCCAGGCTCAAGAGGCCAACTGGTAACATTTTCCATCTCTTAAAACATTTTGCTCTTGGAGCCCCAAGCAGCCAAATCAGAAGTCCAGCTACCCTCCTAGTGAGACAGCATAGAAAGGAGTCCTAGATGAGCCAGCCTTCCCTCAAACTGGTAGTAACAGGTATGTAAATGATATAATTTCAGATCCTTCAGACCAATCAGCCACAAGCTAAAGGGTCAACCCAAGGACCCATTAATACCACAAGAAGCACACAAATCCTGACCTAATTCCTGCCCCCAAAAGTGAAATCTAAAAATATGATAGAAGGATTATTTTTTAAACCACTAGGTTCTGAGATGGTTTGTACCTCAGCAATAAAACAACTAAAATAACATATAAAATTATATTTAAAGGCATCAAGTCATTTAGAAATGAGCTCTACCAATGACAGAACACAATGGCACAAAGGTGGAGGAATCATCATGCATTAAACAAAAACTACTGCTCTTTATAAATACTTTTCTTATCCTTACCCAGTGCATACTCTTCCTATAAAAGGCTGCTTTCCCAAGGGGGGAAAATCTGCCTGTTTGGCAGACATTCATCACTACAGTAAGCAATAAAACTGAATATTCAACCTTACTCATTTGGCATTTTTTGCAAAAAGTCCATAAGCCAAATAAACCCATTCTTCCACAAGCTGCTTTTGTTTGGGTTCTTTCTGCACAGCAACCAGAAAGCTGACCGTAACACCAACTGAGGTTTCTTCCACACACACACCCCCATCCTCAAAAGTGACTTCTATTGTGAAATAGTAATTAAAATAGTTTAAAGGTCTTTTACAAGACTAGTGCATTGTTTGAAAAGTGTTTTTAAGCACCATAGCTTAGACAGCAGTACTCACTTTAGATGTATGAAATTATATCATAGTTTAAATTTCCAGACAAAGCCTTTGAGATGACAAGATAACAGCAACTTTATTTCTATAATTTACTATTTCACACTTAAACTGCTGCTCTTTCAAGAACTCACAAGTAGATTGCATCAAATTAAAAAGCACAGCAGAAAAAAAAAGCACAGCAGAACAAAGAGACACCCCAAAGAATGGGGAGAAATCCAAATTAATTATTCATCCAACAGAGAATTAATATACAGAATGTATAAAGAATGTGAATAACTTTACATCAAAAGTAAGTAATCTAGGGCTGGTGGGATGGCTCAGCAGTTAAAGGTACTTGCTTATAAAGCCTGCTGGCCCACGTTCAATTCCCCAGTTCTCACATAAATCTAGATGCACAAAGCAGCATATGTATTTGGAGTTCATTTACAGCAGCAAAAGCCCTGGAATGCTCATTCTCTCTGTCTGTCTCCCTCCCTCATTGTAAATAAATAAAAATACTTTTTTAAGCAGTAAGAAACCTGGCTGGAGCGTTTAAAGGCACCTGCTTGCAAGGCCTGATGACCCGGATTTGATTCCCCAGTATCCATGTAAAGCAAGATACACAACATGGTGCATGTGTCTGGAGTTTGTTTTCAGTGGTTAGAGGGTCTGGAGCACCCACAGTCATGCTCTGTCTATCCCCCCAATTAAAAAAATACATTTTAAATAATTTTTTAAGGTAAGCAACCAATTAAAAATGGGGCACACAATCTGAATAGACACATCACAAAAGATATACAAATGACCAGCCAGGCATGGTGGTGCACACCTTTAATCCCAGCACTTGTAAGGCAGAGGTAGGAGGATTGCCATAAATTCAAGACCAGCCTGAGACTACATAGTGAATTCCAGGTCAGCCTAGGCTACAGTGAGACCCTACCTCGAAAAAACAAAAACAAACAAACAAAAGTTTAGTGCTGTTGAAATGGCTAGAGTGAAACCCTACCTTGAAAGGAGGAAAAAAAAAACTTCTGGAAGAAAATGAAAAGTTCCATGGAGAATGAGAGAAAGCATAGTGAGTCATATTCTTAGCCAGGCTCCCCACATGCTTTCTTGTGTGCAGTGCTTTACCCTGTTAGGAGAATGGAACCATCCTAAGCTGATTTAGGAGGTCCAACCCGGAAGCTATTAACCAAGCTAGACAACAAAGTAGGTGACTCTCAACTGTGGAGAGTCCACTAGGGAGAAGAAATAAGAACCTTGAAGCAATGGCTCATTTGCTGTTTGTTCTTCCTGCTTCTCACCATACACCTGGATTTTTCAAGAATGAGTAATTTATTTCCAATAAGTAAGTGATGATTTTCCAATCTTCTGAACCCAGAGGTTACACCAGATGAGACATTTATAACTGGAGTGGCAATCACACAAGACATTATATAAAGATTACTAAAAAGTGTGACTGAGAATTTTATTCTATGGTCATAGAGATTTGAGTGTACTGGAAGGTAAATAAAGACTTCTCATTCTGGCAGAGGACCGACCTTACTTCCCTGACTGCTGGTGAAATGCAGTCCATTGTATTCCTTTCTCTGAGAGCCACCCTTTCTTCTTCCCTCCTGCCTGTTTTTCTTCTTCTCAGTCTGCAGGCACTTGCTCTCTATATTGCACAGATGTGGATTCATTTAACAAGAAAGGTTATCTTACTTCAGTCAATTGCTTGGATTTGGCCTTATAGTATCTTTTGACATAAATCTTCAGTTTTTAATAAAATCAACTTTGTATCTTTTATAATTTCTTAGTTCTAAGATAATCTACTTCTCTGCATTTTTATACATCTCCTAAGATTTTCTCTTAAATCTTTCACTATTTTGTTTCTACTGTACACCTTAAATCAGTTTGACATATACTTAATGAGATAAGAGACAAGGTTTTAGTAATTATACTTACAAGTTATTAAAGGGGCAGGAGTTTGCCTCCAGCTTCCAGGATTACAGATTTAATTAGATGTTCAACACCAATATCAGTCTCATTTAACCTATGGTTTCTATCTGGAAGCTGGTACAATTTTCTCTGAATCCCTGAACATCAGCTGTCTGTTAAGGTTTGAGTCTGTTTCCCTGATTTTTCTTTCCTGACACTCACAGGCCTTTTCAGTGTGAGGCATGTCTTCTCTACAGCTCTGATAAAAATTTTCTTCTATTTGTTCAATTATTCCTCCTCATCCTTTTCTCCTCCTGCCCACACATTTGCAAGATAGGTTTAGCTTTGCCCTTAGGTCTTGCCTTTTAATTTCTGTTTTGTGTCTCTCTGAATTCTTAGCGTTCTGAAATAATTCTTCAGAAAACTATTATTTTCCTTAGCAGTGATCATTACCATTTTCATTTTATCTTCTAAATTTTTAATTACGAATTTTAAAGGTTTTGTAAATCTTTTTTTCAGCAAATCTTTTGTGGTTCTTATCTATCTCCCTCAGACTCTTTTGAAAATGAGTTTCTCCTGACTCTCCTCTAAGTCCTCTCTGATGGATCCACAGGCTCTAGACTATTTGGTAGTCCTTTGTCAAGGCTATAGTGTCCATGAAACACAATTGCTACTGATCTGCCACTTAGGTGTCTCCCAGCCTGGGGAAGCTTATATTTCTGGAACCTCCTTGGCATCTGAAAACCTGCAATAAGCATGCACCTGCTGGCACTGTTCTCAGGGACAGAACACAAAAAGCAAAACCTCTGTACGTGGTGGTGCTCTATCAAGTATACAGCCTAAGCAACTCAGACTGCTGTCCTCAGCTGTGTTTGACCACTGGGGGAGGGGGGCAGAGAAGGAGAAAGAGAAAGGAAGAAAAGAGGAAAGGAAGGGAAGGTAGGGAGGAAGGGAGAGAGAGAGAGAACCCACAGCATGCCCTACATAAGAAAAGCCTTGAGCAAAGACAAGGGCAGCTTTTACTTCTAGGGACAGCATCATAGCACAAACAACTATCCTGATATCCCAAGCTGCTGGTCCACACCCTCCCTGAGATGCCAGAGGATGGGAGGTAGCATGAGTCTTCTCCATGACCTACCTGCTTATCCTGGGGGCCTACTAGCTGTTGGTGACTAATGAAGGAAAGACAGGACCTTGTGCCCATGCTTGGAAGTCATGGGTACCCAAGCAAAGGAGGGAGAGTGCCCACAAGAGCCAGCTTCACAGAGCCCTCATCCATTATGGAAATTTCAACAGAACCAGCTCCCTCTAAAACCTCAGCCCTGTGGACAAGGTGAGCCAGTAAACCAAAAACCTGCAAGAATCACAACTTTAATAAGCAGTTACTTTGGTTAGGTACTAGAAAATGATGAATGGCATACCTGGATAATTTTAGGCAATACATCGACTCCATTTTTAGTGTTCTGTGTTGCAGTTAGATACTTTTTCTCCAAAAAGAAATTTACAATCCATTTAATAAAAACGACACGAGCTGCCATGTATGGAATTTTTGTACTGTAAATGGTTTCATTATCTCGGGTTGTAGTAACATATACTGGCTTTGGTCTCAAGTGGGGGATTTCTGGTAGAAAAACAGAAAGTATGATTAAGTTAGTGAATATTTTATCATCCCTACAAATGGTTCAGTTTAATATGTATCTGGCTGTTTGAATAGCAACTAAGAATGTATACCCAGAAATGATTAAGAACCATTATCTTGAGCCGGGCATGGTGGCGCACACCTTTAATCCCAGCACTCAGGAGGCAGAGGTAGGAGGATCACCATGAGTTCAAGGCCACCCTGAGACTACATAGTGAATTCCAGGTCAGCCTGGGCTAGAGTGAGACCCTACCTCAAAAAACCAAAAAAAAAAAAAAAAAAAAAGAACCATTATCTTTTGACTGGTGGGCTTCTAATTCTTCCTTGCAATCTAAGTAGAGGTAGCTATTGCTACTGACATACAGTGATGGTTCATGGGAAACTATGACTTTAAACAATTCTGGGAAATCACCCAAGATCATAACAGTGAAGATATCTTCATTTGCATTATACCTAATATAATCTTGTTTTATGACTGGAACAAGCATATACATGAAAGCACACGTGAACTTTAAAAAAATGACTTTGAAGTTGGGCATAAGGATGCACATCTATAATTTCAGTTCTCAGGAAACTGTGAAACAAGAGAGTTGTTGCAAGTTCAAGTCTAACCTGAGGTAACAGTAAAACCCTGTCTTAAAAAAGGAAAGAAAAATATTTTGATATCTAATACTCACTAAGTGAACTCATTGAATTTTATCAATTTAATCTAATTTGCTTTATCTAAATGAACCCAGAAAGTCATGTTTTATCTCTGAAATATCAGGTACTACCTTTCCACCCCATATTCTCCCCCCACATCCAATTCAACTGAAAGGTCCATTTGTCATTCCTTAAGTTTCCTCAAACATGAAAGTTATACAGTATTGGATCTGAGATACTACTTGCCATAATCCCAACTCTACAGAGTAATTTCCATACAGTTGGAGCACATGGATGAGGGAAAGACATACTCAATAAATAACTTGAGTTATTTATTTTTCGACACATAGTCTCTCTATATAGTCAAGGCCACCCAGAGAAGTCAAGTTCCTTGTGACTTTCCTCTCCAAAGGTATTCTTGATCATTCATGTGAACTAATTCCATCAGAGTTAAGTAGCGGGGAGAAGATCTCTCCCAGACTTTCACCACTGGAAGGGATGATTCTATCTGTGAGTACTAATTTCTTATAAAAGGACAGCTTCTGGAGCTAAGCCTGGGATCACCATACCTCACCACCCATAAGAGAAGACTGGGAGTGCAAAACATCTTTTCACCTGAAAAGGTGGCAAATACAATTAGACCAAAAATAGCATGATACTTTTAAAATTATTTATAAGCATAGAAACCAAGGTTTTCCTTTATTTCTCAGTAGGTTCACATAATAAAAACCACTTATTAGGGCACTTTAAACCTCTTATAATAAAGTTATATTCAATACAAGGATAAAGAAACTAACTTTACTATAAAAGCCACTGTACAACCTCCCTGTGGATGTCACCTACACATGACAGTACTTACCAAGTACAGGTTTGTAGATGTTTGTTAACTTAGTGAATGATGGAAACAAATGAGGAAGATAATACTTTCGAAACAATGTAAAAAGAAATTTAAAACCAGTATCTTGATTCTCCTTATTCTTCCACTCCAAACTTGCAGCCTTTGGATAATATGTGGAAAAGAACATATGTATATTTATAGTCCAAATTAACATATACTAAAATGAAATGTTGTCATGATAAAATTTCTATCATAAATTAAAAAACATGAAAAAATAATACTGGTAATTGTGTAATGAACTCCTACCTCAACAATGCTCAAAAGGTGATGTTAATGATTTGTTTTAAATGTAGTATAATTTCAAGCCTGCTCTAGTACATAATGCCCAGGTTTTTCCCATCTATATTTGCAGTTATTAACACTTCTTGTCCATTTAAAAGATTTAATCAGAAATAATTAGTACTTGTTTCCTAAAGTTGAAAAATAATCCCTCTTAGTGATGGCATCCAATGTTATCTAATACAAAATCAGTATCAAAAAGCAAAAGCTGCAGAACCCTGGAATGTGCATTTTCCTTATTGAAAAACAATTTGCCTGCCAGTCCAGTTACAGGTGCAGTTAGTGTTGAGGTTTTACTCTCCCCCTCAAAACATCAACACACCTCACTAGCTGGAGCCTGGAGCACAGGCCATTATAGAGATGCAGCCACCCTCAGTTACTGAGGGGAAAATGCCTCACAGGGGGACTCAGAGAGAACCTATCAGTGGTTCTTAATATGTGCCAGACCAGAGCAGAACTTCCCAACTTCCTTCATGACAAACCGACTGAGGAAATGATCCTAGTTGCGCAGCACCTGAGGTAAAGGCACAAGGTACTTGGGCTGCTGCTGAGGCACATGGGCTCAGCATCCATAATGTGTCAGTAGCTCTGTTTCTGAGGAACAGAAGGAAGGCAGGACGTATAGAAAACCTCAACACCTAAAATCCCACACACTACTGGGGCATTCATTCACAGTCTGCATGCAAACTTCCACTAGGCTGAGTATGGTGGCAAACACTTTTAGTTCCAGCACTCAGGAGGCTGAGGTAGTAGGATTGCCATGAATTCAACAGTAGCCTGAGGCTACAGAATGAGTTCCAGGTAAGCCTGGGCTAAAGTGAGACCCTGCCTTGAAAAAACAAACAAATCCCTCTAACCATGTCATGATGTCATCTAATGGGAGCCAGGAGGGGTCTTCATGACTTATTCAAGGTCACACAACTCACTACTGGTGATACAGCTAGAATAAGAAGCTAGGCCCTCAACATACCCAGTTCTAGGTACTCTCTGCTAGCTTCCCAGGACACATGGGCTGTCCAACAGCCCTGAGCAGGTGGTATGTGAGACGCATGTAGAGTAGACACGAGCTCACTGGAGCTTCAGATGACAAACAGCTTAGTCAGACTCTGGAGATTTCCAAGTCCTTGTGTTTCTGGTGCTAGCTAAATGACATGAGGGACAGGTAGGGTCAGGATTGCCCATCGAGACTGAGTAGTCAGAAAGGCCATCCAAGGATACAGTTGCCTAAAGAAAACCGAAAAGAAATTACAGGAAAAAAAAAAGCCACAAGAAAATGCATGAGAGGGGGAGAATCTCATAAAGGAGGAAGAGCCCCTTGCCAAATCACCTCAAACATTGAGTAGAACAAAAATTGAGGTAAGGCTGGGCGTGGTGGCCCATGCCTTTAATCCCAGCACTCGGGAGGCAGAGGCAGGAGGATCGCCATGAGTTCGAGGTCACCCTGAGACTACATAGTGAATTCCAGGTCAGCCTGGGCTAGAGTGAGACCCTACCTCGAAAAAAAAAAAAAAATTTGAGGTAAGCATTGACCACAAGACTGTGTGGGCCTGGCATTTCAGCAGCACCAGGGCAGAAATTGGGAACCGTGCATGTTGAGAGAAAGTTAGGTGTGGAAACTGGCATGTCAATGATGATGACTTCAACAAACCAGCAGTGGAGGGAAGAAGAGATGCTGAACTAAACCCCAAGGAGGAACAAAGGGCTGAAAGAAGCATTCACTAAGAAAAAAGAGCCAGTGCCAATCAGCTAGTAAAATCACAAGCTAGCTAGGCATGCTGGTGTAGGCCTTTAATCCTAGCACTTGGGAGACCTCTGCTGTGAGTTTGAGGCCAGCCTGGGACTTCTCAGTGAGCTTCATGTCAGCTTGGGCTAAAGCGAGACCCTACCTTGAAAAAAAAATCCACAAGCTACCGATTTCAGTTCTATATTCTGAAGTGAAGCTCAGGAAAGGAGTGTTTGCTATGATGAGGCCTGTGTTAATGTTACAATGCACTCATATCCTTGCTAGCTCTGCCTGCACCCAGCCCACCTACTCTATCCTGTCCTGCTAATGTAGAGAAGGCAGGGGAGGGATCAAGCAAGAAAAATAGCTTAGACACATTCTTGTACAAAAGAGCACTATGCCTGGTCTCAATGAAGTACTCTAACAATGGCACACGGCCAAGGTCTAATGAAATATTACATAAAATCATCTCAACAAAAAAGAAAAACATATGGAAAAGAGGCAGTATTTTTCTCTTTCCTACTAAGAATAAGAGTTTTCTCTGACCTGAATAACCATATACTTCAACAGTATTTGAAGAAAAAAGCAGGTTTGGTCCTCAGCAATCTTCTCCCCTGATACAGCTGGTAGAAGAGGAGTGATTTCTTCTGGATATATCTTTGCTGCAGTGTGGAAAAAGTTAAATTTTAAAAAGGGTCTTGAAAAATGGTCTTTATTAAAATACATCTATCCAGGCAATGGAACTGCTGAGACTGAACTCCAAGCCAGTGGGCACAAAGGGCCTACAAACAGTACGAAAGCTCACAGAGTCACCACTCCCTCAGGACCACTTTGCCTTCCACATTCCGTTTTGATCAGTCTAAGATCCAATACCACTCACTGGGCAGAACAGTGATACACAGTAATAAACCAATGGCCCTAACAGATGAGTTCCTTAAAGACTCACAAGACAAAAATAGTCCAAATCTGTCCCTCATGCTGCATGAAAATCACAGTTGGCAAAATCAGATAAATGTCCTCTTGTGAAACAAGTGATGAAAACAACAGACAAATTTTAGGAGGCAGATTTAATTCTCACTTGCAGACACAAAACACTACTTCCTGCTATTACTAACATCTGTTCCCTCTCTTCAATTTCTGTTTCTATCACTTTGGCAAATTTCTCTTGTTATCATTTCATAGAAAATAAACTCCACGTTTTTGATTTTTTTTTTTTTTTTTTGGAACTATTGAACCTAGGGCTTCGATTTTAATGCTTATGTGAACGCTCTGTGAGTCACAGGAATACTTCCTCTTCACACTTCATCAGGATTTCTATTCAGGAACATCAACGCCAAGGACTTCCTCAAGGTAAGTTCAACAGTAACATCACAGCAGATCAGCTAACGATGCTTACCATCAGCTACAGTAGGGCTAGGATTGATGAGTGTCTCCAGTGTGCAGGGGCCCCTGGAGGACAAGACTGCTGGAAAACCAGGCACAAGGCAAGCAAAAATCAGCACCTGCTCTTCTGCACAGTTTGTCTGAAGTGCTTGAAGCCACAAAAGAAACAGTCTGATTCCTTCACATCTTATCTGAAAACAAAATTAAAGCAATAAAAACAGTTAACATGTATCTGTAGAATACATTGTAATGTAGTCTTAAGAGAAAGAAAATCTAATCTGGAGAGATGGCTCACTAGTTAAAGGAGCTTGCTCATATAGCCTGAGGGCCCAGGTTCAATTCCCCAATACCCACATAAAGCCAGATGCACAAATGGTGCAAGGGTCTGGAGTTTGTTAGCAGCAAGAGAGCTTAGTGTGCCCATTCTCTCTCTCTCTCTCTCTCTCTCTCTCTCTCTCTCTCTCTCTCTCTCTCTCTCTGCTTATAAATAAAAATATTTTTGAAACAATAACAAAGACAACTTGCTGTTATATTTACAGCATATCTTTGTTAGAATCTTTGTCACATTAATATAACATGCCCTCATTTATATACATTTGGAAAGTGAGAATTTTGGAGCTAATGAAACTGAGGACCTGGCTGAGTGTAACAGGACTGCTTTCCAGCTGGCCCTTCTCATCTACACTGCTCCTCCAACACCTTCACAGAGACCTGAATGGCCAGCATCACTGGAGCAGGTAGCTTCTTGTTGCTGGGACAAAACACCGACCATGAACAGCTTAGGGGAGGAAAAGGTTTATTTCAGTATCACAGCCATCATAGTGGAGAAAGCAAGGCAGAGTTTTACATCTTGTCACAGCAGCAGGGCAGGAAGTCATCCTAGTAAACTGACTAGCTAACACCCAACTGGGCTGGATTAATAAACCCCAAGGTCTACCCCCAGCAAAACATCTCCTCCAGCAAGGCTCCAACTCATAAAGGCTCTGCCACTCCCCTAAATGACTACCAGCTGAGAACCAAGCATTCAAACCACGGGAGGTTATGAGGGACATCTCATTCAAACCACCACACTCTCCTAGTTAAAAACATCAACACAGTAGGTATGTCCCTTTTCTTAGTCTACACATTCATCTTCATTCTGCTCCTTTAGCCTGTTTGTAACTGAAAAGATGCAGCAAAGGTAAATTCAATTGATGCAGTGGAGGACTTTCTCTGCGGCCTTTCAATTACCTCGAGGGGATCCTCACTGCTAGAAAGCAAGAGTGCTGCAAACCGCAAGGCTCTGCAGGGAAAGCAGCAGGCAGAGGAGACACAGCCCACATCCTAGCTGCCAACAATGTCTTATGTCACTGGCCGTGTGGACTCACAGCACACTTCTAGACATGACCTGGACTTTACCACCACGCTCTTATTCCCTCTCTACCTATATTAGTCTCTCCTCTGGCAAGCAAAATGAGTGCTAACACTGACAAAAATGATGTGGCTGTCTATAGCTAATCAAATCATATTTAACAGAAGAAATCTTCTATAAATTTTATCAAAAGTCTCCAATGTTATGACACCTAAAATTAAATGATACTAACATTACACATAAGATAACCTGATAGTTTTAAACTGTAAGGCTATTCCCTTCAAATAAGAGAGACAAGTAAGGAATCTAAAAATAGACTAAGACTATAGCTTGCTTTTTTTTTCAATATGCAAAAGATGTTTAACATATCAAGTTTTAAATCACTAGTTAAAAAAATGTTATAGGCTCTCCATCCTATGGAACATTCCAGAAATTCCATTGAGGAGGGTCCTTAGTGGAACAGGGATAGGGAGGTAGAGAAATGGGGGCACTAACACAAGACTTGTACATACAGTTTCTACTTATCAATAAAAAATTAAAATTAAAAAACTTATAAAAACAAAAAATGCACCATATTAAGGGCTTTCACAAAACATAATTAGCTACAAGTGAATTATAATAAAATATTCATCTCTGCCTGGCTGCCTTTCTGCCACTTATAGTTTTAAGGTAATCTTATCACAGCATTGGACAGCTTATTTCATTTAAAAAGGCATATTTATTTGAAAATAAGCCAATTTTAACCTAAATGACAAGATCAATGTGATGCAAAAAAAAAAAAAA
>PVHP010034299.1:0-19155 GCA_004024765.1 Zapus hudsonius
GATATGACTGTGGTGGCTCCTCTCTTGCCAGGATCTGGGTCATCGGCCTACGGTGGGTTGGTAGGGTTAGATGGGCCACAGCTCTCTCGTTGTATCCTTTCCGAAGAGAGTCCTGGTGACGCTGTTACTCGTCCGCCATCTTGCTCCGCCCCCTCTCCTCTTTTTCTTTTTTGAGGTAGGGTTTCATTCTGGCCAAAGCTGACCTGCCTGGAACTTACTCTGTGTTCCCAGGATGGTCTCAAACTCACAGAGATCCTCCTACCTTGCTGGGATTAATAGCCTGATCATTCATTTTTTTTGGACAAATGTCTATCCAACGTTTCTCAAGCCCATTTTAAAGGTTTATAGGTGTCATCCTTAGTCTTTGTTCAATTTTGAGTTTTTTTCTGTTCTTGGTGCTCCATTCTTTTGCATGTGTCTATCCAGTTTTCTCTTAACGATTACAAGTCTTCATTTCTTCCAGCGCTAACCACTTACAAGCGCTTCAGCTTCTTAGTGAGGTTCATATTCAGGAAGTATTCTTCCACCTTTGTTCTTCTGTGGAAGATTGTTTTGACTATTTAGCCCCTTGTAACTGAATTTTAATTTTTAGGATAGCCTTTTCTAGCCAGGTAAAAACAAGTCATTAGGGTTGCAAAATATTTTGAAGGGCATGGTGGTGCATGCCTTTAATCCCAGCACTCAGGAGGCAGAGGTAGGAGGATCGCTTTGAGTTTGAGGCTACCCTGAGACTACATAATGAATTCCAGATCAGCCTGGGCTAAAGTAAGACCCCACATAAAAATAAAAACAAAAAATTATTTATTGCAAGCACGGCACCATGTTGTGCACGTGGCTTTATAGTGGTACTGGGGAATTGAACTGAGGCCAGCAGGCTTTGCAAGCAAGCACCTTTAACAGCTGAGTCATCTTCCCAGTGCCCAAGCGATTTATAAATAGGATCATTTATATTTAATGTGAGGTTTTTAGCTTTTTAAATACTTTTTACTGATAACTTCCATAATTAAAGACAATAACCATTATGAGTCCCTCCCCACCCTCCCTCATATGTCTTCCCCCTCTCAATTAGTCTCTGTTTTGTTTCTGTGTCATCTTTTCCTCCCATTATGTGTACATATTATTAGGCACTGCAACGTTGTGAGTATCAAGGCCATTTTGCATCTGGAAGTTTGCATTATAAAAGCAGTCCTACCCTTCCTTTGGATCTTGCAATCCTTCCACCACCACTTCTTCAATAGACACTGACACTTGGGAAGTGTGATAAACATGTCCCAGTGCTGAACACTCCACTGTCATTCACTATGCACTATGGTGTCTTTTGAATTATCCCAGTGGTCACCACCATCCGAAAAAAGAGAAGCTTCTCTAGTCAAAAGTGAGAATAGCATCATTATACGGGTATGGTCACTTTAAAAAAGTGCTTATAAGGCAGTTTGATGGGCATAATATATGCATTTAGCCAGACAACTGCAGGCATTACTCCTCTAGGGCTCATGACCTCCTCCACCATAGACTTTTGACTAGGTCTTCAGTGCCAGGCATGTATTCCCTCCCGTGTTGCGTGCTTCCAGTCCAATTAGAGAGTAGTTGGTTTCTTCCACAATAGATGTGCCACTATTGCCCCCGTTGACTCATTTGGCCTGGCTAGCAGTCTTAAGACTTTCAAGGTCCACTGCTGCTCACCACCATTGATGACTTCTCTCTCCATAGGGCTGCCTGCAGCCATAGCTTTTTCCAGCTTTCTGTCAGCTGGTTAACAGGGAGGAGGTTTCCAGCTCGGCTCCAGCTTGATTTCTCAGTGACCTGCAGCCCAAGCATATGTGATTTCAGCAAGAGGGTCTTATGATCTCATTCTGGTGGGCAACCAAGAACCTTGGCAATGGTCTGTAATGTTTTGGGGGCTTCAGGACCTCCCTGGCCAACAACTCACTGGAAGGTATCTAATCTCTGGACCTGAAATTTTTCTGGTAACAGTCTATGGCTACTGGGTATGCCCTTATCCCAAGTAGATTTCCATCTGGCTTATTCTAAAGCTCTTAAATTTTGAGTAACTTTCTTCCCACTCCTCATTTACTCAATCTCTTCCCCTGATTCCCCTAGGCCATTGCACTCCTAGTCATCTGTTCATTTACTTACACATATATAATAGCCTCTCCCTAAGTCTCCCTTCTCCTCCCTCCCTTACAGCCCCTGTCTAGCTTTCTGTCCTCTGCTACTGACTTTCATTCCAACTCACATACAAGTCTAAACATTTGTAGCTAGAATGAGAGAGAACATGTGGTCTTTGGCTTTCTGGGCCTGAGTTACTTCACTTAGGACAATCTTTTCCAGATACATTCAATTCCCTGCAAATTTCATAGTTTCATTTTTTTCTTACGGTCGAAGAGTACTCCATTGTATAAATGAACCACATCTTCATTATCTGTTCATCAGTTGAGGGACATCTAGGTTGGTTCCATTTCCCAGCTATTGTAAATAGAGCCACAATAAACATGGATGAGCGAGTATCTCTAGGGTAGTGGCTAGAGTCGTTAGGATCTATGCTAAGGAGTGGTATAGCTGGGTCATGTGGTAAATATTTTCAGCTGTCTCAGGAACCTCCACACTGCTTTCCACAATGGCTGTACCAGTTTACATTCCCACCAGCAGTGTAGAAGGGTTCCTGTTTTTCCACATCTTTTGCTTTACAAATGTTTTTTTAATTTTGTGAGATCCCAATTGTTGATTAGTGGTTTTACTTCCTGAGCAACTGAGGTTATGTTCAGAAAGTCCTTGTACCCCTTTTATTTGTGTCTCTTGCCTTATTGCTATAGCTAAGACTTCCAGTACTACATTAAATAAAAGTGGGTACAATAGACACCCCTTCTCTTATTCCTGATTACAGTGGAAATGCTTCAAGTTTTTCCCATTTAGTATGATGGTGGCTATGGGTTTGTCATAAATGGCCTTTATTATGTTGAAGTATGTTCCTTCCATTCCCACTTTCTTGAGGACTTTTTCCATGAAGGGATGTTGGATTTTGGCAAACACGTTTTCTGCATCTATTGAGATGATCATGTGATTTTTGTCATTCAGTCCATTGATGTAGTGTATTAAATTTATCGTCTTTTTTTGTATGTTGAACCATCCTTGCATCTCTGGGATAAATCCTACCTGGTTGGGGAAAATGATCTTTTTGATGAAAACTTGTATTCTGTCTGCCAGTGTTTTGTCGAGAATTTTTGCATCTATGTTCATGAGCGAGATTAGTCTGGAATTTTCTTTGTTCTGTCTTTGTCTGGTTTTGGTGTCAGGGTTATGCTGGCTTCATAAAAGGAGTTTGGTAGTATTCCTTATTTCTGTATTTTATGGAAAAGTTTGAGAAGCATTGGTATTAGTGAATGTCTGGTAGAATTTAGCAGTAAATCCATCTGGGCCTGGGCTTTTTTTCTCTGTGCTTGTTATAGGTCCATTTAAATGGTTTATTTCACCTTGATTTAATTTTGATAGGTCATATATATCAAGGAAATCATCCATTTTTCAGATTTTCAAACTTAGAGTATATGTTATTAAAGTATGTCCTTATGATTTTCTGGAATTCATGGTATCTGTTGTAATGGTACCTTTTTCATCTCTAATTTTATTTATTTGTGTGTCTTCTCTTTTTCTTTTGGTCAGATTTGCTCAGGATTTATCAATCTTGTTTATCCTTTCAAAGAACCAACTCTTTGTTTCATTGATTATTTTTCTTTGGTTTCTATTTCATTAATTTCCACCCTAATCTTTATTATTTCTTCTTGTCTGCTGATTTTTGGTTTGACTTGTTCTCTTTCCAAAGCCTTAAGGTGAAGCATTAAGTAGCTTACTTGTGACCTTTCTAGTTTCTTAATATGGGCACTTAAAGCTATAAACTTCCCTCTAAGGGCTGCCTTCATTGTGTCCCAAAGATTTTGATATGTTATGTTTTCAGTTTCATTTGAGTCTATGAATTTTTTGATTTCCTTCTTGATTCATCATTCAGTAGTGTAATGTTTAATTTCTATGAGTTTGTGTATAATCTATAGTTTTTCTTGCTGTTTATTTGTAGTTTAATTATGTTGTGATAAGATAGAGTACAGGGAATTATTTCAATTTCCTGAATTTTTTAAGATTTACTCTATGGTATTAGCATATGGTTTATTTTAGAGAATGTTTCATGTACTGCTGAAAAGAATGTGTATTCTGTGGTAACTGGATGAAAAATTCTGTAGATGTCTGTTAGGTCTGTTTGATTTTTAGTGTCATTTAGTCTGGATGTCTTTCTGTTTGTTTGTTTGTTTATTTATTTATTATTATTATTTTTGCCTGTATAACCTGTCAATTGTTGAGAGTGAGGTGTTGAAGTCTCCCACAACAATTGTGCTTGTTGTTATCTGTGACCTCAATTCTAGTTGTGTTTGTTTAATGAAATCGGGAGCACCTGTGTTTCGTGCATATATATTTAGAATAGTAATGTCCTCCTGTTGAATAGTTCCTTTAATCATTATGTAATGAGCTTCCTTATCTTTCCTAACTGCTGTTGGTTTGAAGTCTGATATTAGGATAGCAACACCTGCTTGTTTCCTGGGCTGATTTTCTTGAAATACTGTTTTCCATCCTTTCACCCTAAGGAAGCGTCTGTCTTTTATGGAGAGGTGCATTTCTTGGAGGCAACAAACAGAAGGATCCTGCCGTTTAATCCAGTGTGTAAGTCTGTGTCTTTTTGTTGAAGTGTTGAGGGCATTGATGTTAAGAGTTATTATTGAAAGGTGTATATTTATTTTTACCATTTCTCGTTTTTGTCATTTTTCTTTTACTCTCTTGAATTACCCATTATTTGGATATGTTTTATTTTTTCCTGTTTTCTCATGCACGAGTTTTTCTTTCTCTTCAATCTGAAGGATCCATTCAAGTATTTTTTGTAGACATGGTTTTGTAGACATATATTCCTTTAGCCTTCTTTGTTGTGGATAGTTCTTATTTCTCCTTCAGTTGTGATGGATAGCTTTGCCAGATATAATAATCTTGGCTGACAGTTGCTGTCTTTCAGAAGTTGGAGTACATCACCCCAAGCCCTTCTGGCTTTTAAGGTTTGTGTTGAGTAATCTGCTATTATCTTGAAGGGCTTACCTGTATAAGTTACTTGGTGCTTCTCTCTTACTGCCTTCAAAATAATTTCTTTGCTTTGTGCATTTAGTAGTTTAAGTATAATATGGTGTGGAGAGGTTCTTTCCTGGTTTTGTCTGTTTGGTGTTCTAAATGCTTCTTGTATCTTCATTGGTTCCAGAGGGGAAAATTCTCTTCTCTGATTTTGTTGAAAATTTCTATAATGCCTTGAGAGTAAAATTCTTCTCCTTCTACTATACCCTGAATTCTTTTTTTAAAATTTATTTATTTATTTTTAAATATTTTATTTATTAATTTTCAAGCAGAGAGAGAGAGAGAGAGAGAGAGAGAGAGAGAGAGAGAGAGAGAGAGAGAGCGCACACCAGGGCCACCACCTGGCTTATGTGGGTCCTGGGGACTTGAACCTGGGGCCTTAGGCACTTGAGGCAAGTGCCTTAACCTTTGAGCCATCTCTCCAGCCCTACTCTGAATTCTTATGTTTGATCTCTTCATAATGTCCCCAAATGTCTTGAAATTCCCATTCATGCTTTTCCATTAGTTTGTCCTTCTCTTTGTTGGGCTGTTCCAGTTCTGCTTCATGTCTTCCAGCTTAGATATTCTGTCCTCTCCTTGATCCATTTAATTGGTGAGACTTTGTACAGAGTTTTGTTTTGAGTTACTTTTTTTCATTTCTAGCATTTATGAATGGCATTTCTTTATGGCTTCTATTTCCTTATTTATATCTTGTATTGACCTCCTCATTTCCTTAAATTGGTTTCCTGTGTTATTCTGAAGTTTGATTTACTCATTGATTTCTTTAATCATAGTTATAATCATTTTTTCGAATTCTTTGTCAACGTTCCATCTAAGTCAGCCTCACTGAAGGACATTTCTAATGGATTTATAGTTTTTGGTGGAATTATATTATCTTGTTTTTTTGTTTCTTGTAATATAGAGATTTTTGCATCTTGAATTCAATGCCTGGGTTTCCTAATTATCTGCTGTATTCTTAGATGTGTGGATCAGAATTTATATAGCCTCAGTCTTGGAGCCTGTTGTGCCAGATGTGGCTCTTATATTGCCCCCAGAGAGACCACAGAAGTGACCCAATGAGTTGTATTTGCCTGCTATGCAAATATTCTATTAGGCTAGTTGGAGCGAAATATAGTTCTCATATATCATGGGCAATATACACATATAAACAATTCCCCCTATAGGGTATTTATGCAAAGATGGGAATTAAACAAATAATCTTAACAAATTCAAAATACATAAGAGTGTGTGTTAACTCACATCCTTAATCCTGTAGATCAGGAGGCTGAGATTTCTGGTTTATGGTAGGTTCCAAGTCAGCCTGGGACAATGTGAGACACTGCCACCAAGAAAGACAGAAAAAAAAAAGAGACATCAAGTTACTGGGAATCAAGAAATATCAAATGCAACAAATTCCCTTTTAAAACCCTGCCTATTATGAATGAAACACTGAGCAGAGGTGCATCAATCAACTCTGTGTGTGTGCACATGACAAGGCATTTACCAAATGAGCTCAGAAGCAGGATTTATTTCCATGGACTTGCAAGCTAATTGATTAGGGACACAGCCAGACTCAGGAGCTGGGACTGTGTCCCTGAAGTGTTGGCTCACAGGCTTTTAAAAAGAAAAAAGAAAACCACAAACAGGTGCTGACCAGTGGCCTGAGGGAGGAGTTGGAGAATCTTTTAACAGAATTGGTCAGGCCCAGGTGGGGAGATGTCCTGGGGTCCACTCTTAGGTTTCAGAATCAGGATGTTAGCAGCCTCTGCCATGGTGACTCTAACAGGATTGGTTGGACCCAGGTGTGGGGTAGGGTAGCAGGGACTTGTGGTTACAGTAGCAGCTAGAATACATTAGTCAATTAGACATGGTTGCTGAGGAAACTAGGAACAGGTAAGTTATTCTAACCTGGGTGCTGGGAAAACTAGGAGCTGATTGGTTGGGTTGGGGGCCCAGGATAGTTGATGTTTTTTTCCTGGAACAAGGGGTTACAGAGAAGTCATAACAGTTAACAAAATGGAGGTCCTCTGGCCAACCCTAGCCCTTCAGTTACCTCTTGAGTTGCCCTCAGGTCTCCTCATCCAAGCTGAGTATGAGGCTGGCTCCCTCCCTCCCTCTGGCTGTGGGCTGGCTGGGTCTGTGAGTCTGCTGTTTAGATGAGCTGTGCTGGATGCTCTGGTCTCTTGGCCTCCCCAGGTCTCTATTAGCTCCAGGTGTTGGTCCTTGGGCAGTGGGGGACTCTTAACGCTCCTGCAGTGCTGTTCCTGGTATCCCCTTTCCACTGCTCCCTTGCTGTCTCCTTCAGGTTTTTTGATGTTGCAAGGCAGGCGTGAGTGGAGAATTTTCTAGCCTTGGCTCTGCTCTAGCTGGGTCAGGCAGGTTCCCAGGGCATGTAGCTCCTCCTGGCTGAACACAGGAGCCATTGGAGCCACCAATGCCCACTGACCTCTGGGTAGTGGTTGCCAGAAGCCCCAGGTATCTCCTGTTTTGTTTTTTTTTCCCCGCTGAGGCTAAAATCTCCTATACACCTTTGGGTTTTGGTAGAAGACTGTATAACTGTGGTCTCTCTGCCTTTTTCCCTCCCTAGGTTGCTTTAGCATAGCTATAATGTCATTATCTTAACTGGAAGTCATAATGTGAGTTTTAATAAAGATTTCTTTTTTGTGTATTTATATATATACACATATATATTTTAAATATATATTTATTGTCCATAATGAATTACATTATTTAGTGGGCAAACAATGCGTTGTTATCCCGAATTCCCCAATTCCCCCCTCCCCATGTGTATTTATATTTTTATTCTTCATTTCTTCAATTTTTGTATTTACTTGAATTGTAGGTAGTATATCACTTGATTTCATTTTTCTTTCCATTTCTAGACATTTTAGATTTATTTTCTTAGTGGTTACATTAAAGATTATAATCAACATTTTAAATTTATGATAACATAGGTTGAATAATATCAACTTAGTTTCATAATATATAAAACTCCGTTCCCATACATCTCTAGCTCTTGCCCTTTATGTTGTTATAGTCATATATTTTCTTTTTTTTATACAAAATTTGCTTTTTTATCTACAAAGAATCCAAATGGATTAGAAACACCTGGTCAAGGACCATTTCTTCCATGCCTAAAATATGACATAGGAGTGAGATTTTCTTAATGGCTTCAGAAGAGAGAAAGTAATTGTTACCATAGTTGTTTGTCCATATATACCACTGTAAATTGTTCAAAATTAACTTTCTCATTTGGGATCATGAGGTAATTATACATAAATGTCTTCTTCCTGTTGAACTATTATTTTTTAAGTTGCTTTAAAATATCTTTGTTATGAATAAGCTTATACATTGTATGAGCACATCTTGTGAATGTGTGCCTGTTTCCTTCCTCTCTGTCCCCTACCTACTGGGGTACTTCCTTGGTGCGCATACTGGATCTGTCCATAGGATAGGGGGGGTATGACCTGCACCAGAGGTAGCCAGTTTTTCATTCTTTTTTTTCCTTCCCCCCTTGTGTAATGTTGCTGATGGGGACAATGTCTCTGGATATTCTCCGTACACCATGGCTCCTACATTCTTTCTGCCCCCTCTTCTGCTTAGTTCCCTGAGTCCTAGGGGGTGAGTTTTGAGTCTGCTCTGTTCTTGAGATCTTAAGTATCTCTGGACCTTTGCCCTGGGTTGTGATGGGTTATTGGTGTCTGTATCCATTGACCTTTCATGGGTTATCAGACTTGTTGTGGTGATTGGTCTCCTGTTTGTCTTGTCGCTTTCTCATAGGTATCATTTGGACCCTGTGTGAAGGATAGGTATGGTTTGTCTCCTGCCAGGATGTCAGCCACCATCCAATGACTTGGTGGAATTGAGTTGTACCCAGCTCTCTCAATGCCTTCTGAAAAATACAAACAGAATCTCCATTGGAGAGTGAGATCAATATATGTTAAATGAGACAACATTGCTATTAGGAGAGGCTAGCTCCTAATGGGTGTAGCCTCTCTGTAGCTTTCTGGTAGTGGGAATTTCCCCTAGGAGCCGGAGACTGTGGTCCCCGTAGGATTATGCCATGGAACCCAGTTCCAGTTAAGGGTTCCTTGTCACTAAGCGTATCTCTTACCCAAACATTAAGCTATTGATTACCCTCCTCATTTCTGCTTTCTCCAAGTATCATTGACCAGTTTCTCCTGGGAGCTCATACAACACCTTCCAATGCTACACATGTTACCATCTGGGAGCTGGTTACCATTCTGGATCTAGCAGGATCTCTTTGTGTTGTTTGCTGACACTCTGATTTCTTCAGCAATAGGGTCTTACCTTAGGCTTGAGGCAGGTATTCAAGAGCTTTGACAGAAATCTGTCACATTTTGGGGACCTGGAGGGTGTCTTTGACTAACAGCTCAGTGTGAAAAGGAACCAATAACTGGGACAGGGAGATGCAGGCCTGAGCAATTATTCTTGAGGTTAGGTTAGGCTTCCTCCCATTCTGTTCATGGCCCCTTGTACCAGGTGGTACCCTCAGCTTCCTTAGTAGCTTACTATAGAAAAGCTAGGGTTTTATGGTGTCAATTCATCATTAGTTTAGTGACCCTCCCATTCTCTCCTACCCTCCCATCCCCCTTCCCCAATTCATTCCATTACCTTTTACAAACTCTCCGTTTACTGATGGATTTTCTTAGTGTTCTGGTTTAACATGGATAGGAACCACATATGGGGGAAAATATGTGGCACTGGCTCTCTGCTCTTGTGTGTGGTCACTAAGAATGATCTGCTCCAAGTCCGACCATTTTTGTTTAGATTTCTTTATGCTATTTTTCCTTTCAGCTGCATAGAATTCCATAGTGTATATGTACCACAACTTTGATATCTATTTGTCGAGTGATGGGCATTTGGGTTGATTCTAAATTCCTTGCTGTTATGAATTGAGCTGCTATAAACATGGTTGAGCAAATGTCTCTGTACTTCAGCGAGGAATCTTGGGGGTAGATGCCCAGTAGAGGGATAGTTGGGTTTGTTGGTAGCTCTATAACCATCCTGTTCAGGAACCTCCACACTTCTTTCCATAGTGGTTGTACAGTTTGCATTTCCACCAGTAGTGAATGAGGGTCCCTTTTCCCCCACAACCTCACCAGCATCTATTGTTGGTAGATTTTTTAATGATTGCCATTCTGACTGGAGTTAGATGGAATCTCATTGTTTAGATTTGCATTTCTCTGATGATTAAGACATTGAACATTTTATCTAATGGGAGTTGGCCATTTGTATTTCTTCCTCTGTGAATTTCCTGTTGAGTTATGTTCCCCATTTTGTGAGAGGGCTGTATGATAATTTTTTATTTAATTTTTTGAGTTCTTTGTACATTCTAGATATTGGACCTCTATCTGTATTGTAGCTGGCAAAGATTATCTCCCAGTTTGATGGTGGTCTATTGGCTTCACGTATGGTATGTTTGTCTGTACAGAAGCTTTTTAGCTTGATAAGACCCCATTGGTTAAGTGATTGTTGCGCATCCTGGGCTATTGGAGGTCTGTTCAGGAAATTTTTCCCTATTCACATCTCGTAGAGAGTTTCCCCACTTTTTTCTTCCAGGGTTTTCAGAGTTTAAGGTCTTATGCTGAGGTCCATGATCCATTTGGAGTTGATTTTTGTGCATGGTGAGAGGAGAGGGTCTAGTTCCATTTTCTTGCAAGCATTTATCCAATTTGTCCAGCACCATTTGTTAAAGATGCTATCTTTACGCCAGTTAACATTGTTGGCATGTTTGTTGAATATGAAGTAACTATAGTTGCTTGAACTTAGGGCGGGGTCTTCAATTCTGTTCCATTGGTCTGTTTTTGTGCCAGTACCATGCTGTTTTTGTTATGATGTCTTTGTAGTATATCTTTAGGTTGGGCATGGTGTTACCACCTGATGTGCTTCTTTTAATAAGGATGGCTTTGGATATCTGAGGCCTTTTGCCATTCCAAATAAATTTGGAGATTATTTTTCTATGTCTGCAAAGAATGAAGCTGGTATTTTTATTGGTATTGCATTGAATCTGTATATAGCTTTTGGAAGTATTGCCATTTTCACGATATTAATTCTACTTATCCAGGAGCAGGGGAGATCTTTCCAAATCTTCACGTCATCCTCAATTTTCTTCTTGACCATTTTTATGCTTTCATTATACAATCCTTCACCTCCCTGGTTAGTGTTATACTGTGGGAGTAGCTCTTTTGCTCCTCATCCCACTTCCTTAGAGGTTGTGTTAGGGCTCTAAATGGTGAGTTTGAGGTGGTTTGTCTCCTTGGATGTCACCCATCAACTCAGGTCCATTTGGTGGAGTTCGGTTGTCCACAGTTCTTGTTGATTTCTGAAAAATAGTGTCTCCAGGGGAGAGTGCGATCATTATTGGTCAATTGAGACAAATATTGCTAGGTTGGTGAGCATTTGGAGGGTGTAGCCTTTCTGAAAACCTATGGTTAGTGAGGACTACCCCATGGAGATTGGGTTCTTAGTCTCCATTGGGTCCCCATACCAGTCAAAGTTTCCTTGCCACTGAGCATATCTCATAGCTAATTAGCCAGCTGTTGATTACCCACCTAGGTTGAGCGCCACTATTGCACAGATGGGCACTTCTTGACTTGCTTGTCTGTGCCATATAACAGATTGTTCTGCATTCTCAGACCATTGGTCAGTGTAGCTTGAAGATGTCTCCTCCTTTCTCAGAATATCTTTGGTCTGGCTCCCCTGGCATCTTGTGCAGTACCTTCTGGGAGATGATTCTGTTTCTGGATTCACTAGGGTCTTTCAGTGTTGTGTGATAGCAGTCTGTGGAATCTTCAGCAATAGGGTCTTATCGTTTTCCTGAAGTGGCTATTCAAGAGCTGTGACAAAAGTTTGTCTTATTTTAGGAACCATGTAGGTCACTCTGATCAACAGCTCATTGTAGGCAGTAACTACTTACTGGATCAGGGAGCCAAAGGTCAGTATCCTTTGTACTATAGGTAGGCTTCCCCTGCCCACCTTTGGGGCCCTTGTTACCCTATGATGCCCCTAGCTACCTCTGGAACTTGTACAGAAGAAAGGATTCTATGGATTCAGATTATTGCTAGTTTAGATTTGTGTACATCTCTCCCCCTCTGTCGCTGCCCCCCAAGCCCCCATTACCTTTTGTCCCCTTTGTCTGTCACCTTAGTCACTAGTCATGTTTACTTATAGCTCAAGCTTAACCTGATTAGGGGCAACAGATAAGGGAGAATATGCAGCCTTTGTCTTTCTGTTCTTGTGTGAGTTCACTGAGTATGACTGTACCAAGTCCATTCATTTTTCTTTGAATTTTGTTAAATCATTTAAAATCATTTGTTAAATCACTGCTAAGTAGAATTCCATGGTGTATCTGTACCACATTTTTGATATCCATTCATCCAGCAATAGGCATTTAGGTTGGTTTCAATTTCTAGCTATTATGAATTGAGCTGCTACAAACATGGTTGTGCAGATGTCTCTGTGCTGAAATGAGGAGACTTGAGGGTCGATGCCCAGTAGAGGGCTAGCTGGACCCATTGGTAGCTCTATATCCATCCTGTTCAGGAGCTTCCACACTGCTTTCCATATTGGTTGTACAAGTTTCCATTCCCACCAGCAGTGAATGAGGGGTCCTTTCCCCCCACGTTCTTACCAACATCCATTGTTGGTAGATTTTTAAAAAAATGATTGCCAATCTGACTGGAGTGAGGTAGAATCTCATTGTTGTTTTGATTTGCATTTCACTGATGATTAAGGATGTTGAACATTTTCTTAAGTGAGAGTTGGCCATTTGTATTTCTTCCTCTGAGAATTCCCTGTTTAGCTTAGAGGCCCATTTTGTGAGAGGGCTGTTTGATATTTTATTATTTAATTTATTGAGTTTTTTTGTAGGTTCTATATATTAGACCTCTATTTGTGTTATAGCTGGCAAAGATTAACTCCCAGCCTGGTAGTGGTCTATTGGCTTTGAGTATGGTATATTTGTACAGAGCTTTTTAGTTTGATGAGATCCTGTTGGTTAAGTGATTGCTGTACTTCTGGAGGTTTGTTTAGGAAGTTTCCCCCTATTCCTGTTTCATAGAGAGTTCCGCCTATTTTTTATTCCAGGGTTTTCAGAGTTTCAGGGCTAATGTTGAGGTCTTTGATCCATTTGGTGTTGATTTTGGTGCATGGTGAGAAGAATGGGTCTATTTTCATTTTTTTACAAGTGTTTTTCTAGTTTGTCCAGTACCATTTGTTGAAGATGCTATCTTTACTCCAGTTGACATTGTTGGCATCTTTGTCAAATATTAAGTAGCTATAGTTGTTCGAGCTTAGGGCAGGGTCTTCAGTTCTGTTCAACTTGTCTGTCTGTTCTTATGTTAGTACCATGCTGTTTTTTTGTTACTATGGCTTTGTCATATATCTTTAGATTGGGCATGGTGATACTACCTGATGAGCTTTTCCTGAGGATAGCTTTGGATATGTGAGGCCTTTTGCCATTCCAAATAAATTTGGAAATTATTTTTTATATGTCTGCAAAGAATATAGCTGGTGTAGGTTCTGGTATGATGTATTTTCATTATAGTTTAGTCCAAGAAACTTTTCAATTTTCAATTTGATTTCTTGAATGACCCTTCATTGTTCAATAGCATATTGTTTAATCTCCAATAGTTGGTGTGATTTCTATTTGTTTTCTCATTGTTTATTTCCAGCTTCAATGCATTGTGGTCTGATATGATGCAGGGTGCTTCCTCCATATTCTTGAATTTGTTGAGGCATTTTTTATGTTCTAATATGTGGTCTATTTTGGAGAAGGTTCCATGAGCTGCTGAGAAGAATGCACATTCTGTAGACTTGGGATGGAATGTTCTGCATATGTCTGTTAGGTCCAGTTGATCTATGGTGTTACTGAGTTCTATTATTTCCCTGTTGATCTTCTGTTTGGATGACCTGTCTAAAGATGTTAGTGGCATATTAACGTCTCCAACTATGATGGACTTGGAGTTTATTTTTGTTTTATTTTCCATTAGTTTTTGCTTTATGAACTGTTTTGCTTATGACTGTATTTGGTGCATACATATTTATGATGGTGATATTATCTTATTGTATGGTTCCTGTGATGAGTAAGAAGTGTCCTCAATTGTCCTTTTGAATTGATTTTGGTTCGAAGTCTGGTTTGTCAGATATTAGTGTAGCAACCCCTGCTTATTTTTTGTTTCCATAAGCTTGGAATATCATTGTACCATTATTTCACCCTGAGGAGGTTCCTTTCTTTAGAGGTGAGGTGAGTTTCTTGGAGGCAGCAGATAGAAGGATCCATTTTTCTGATCCATCCTGCAAGCCTGTGTCTTTTTATGGGAGAGTTAAGACCATTAATATTCAAATTTATAACTGTGAGGCTTGAGTCAAACCCTGCCACAGTGTAGGGTTTATGGGATTTGATGTCTCTCTTATTTTGTCTGCTCTAGGCTTGATTGTTGTGTCCAACTTCTAGATGATTCTTGGGGTTGGTTGCTTGGCTCTTCTGTGTGGAATATTTTGGAGAAATCTCTGTATGTTTGGTTTAGTGTCAATATAATTTTTATCTTGAAATATTTTCCTTTCTCTGTCTATTATAAGGAAAACTTTCACAAGGAACAGTAGTTTGGGTTGAAAGCCAAAGTAATTTAGGCTGTGAAATATGCCACTCCAAGCTCTTCTTGCTTTCATGGTTTCTGTGGAGAAGTGTGGCATAACTCTGATGGGTACACCTTTATATGTGATTTGTTTTTTAACATTTTTATTGGCTTAAAATTACATATATTAATACAATAATATGCTCCATATCATAGGCTCTTTGATAAAGCCATTGAATCCATGATGACATTCCTTCTTATGCATTAATTATTCTCTTCCCAAGACTCTTACATTCTTTCTGCCCCCTCTTCTGCAAATTGCCCTGAGTCATAACGGATGAGTTTTGCATAGTTATTAGGTTTTTCAGAGTCTGTAGATTTGTGTTTTGGATAATTTTGGGCACCCTGGGTGCCTCTCTTTATTGTCCTTGCCCAGGTTATTTGCCTTGCTGTGGGAGTAGCTCTTTTGCTCCTCATCTCACTTCCTTAGAGGCTGCGTTAGGGCTCTAAATGGTGAGTTTGAGGTGAATGGTCTCCTGCTTGGGTGTCCCCCGTCAAGTCATGTCCCTTGAAAAATGGATGGATTTGGAACAGATCATACTTAGTGATTTGTTTTTTTTTTCCTCTCACTGCTTTTAGAACCCTCTCCTTGCTTTCAATGTTTAGGGTTTTAACTACAATATGTCTTGGGGAGTTTCTCCTTTGGTCCTGCCTGTTTGGTGTTCTGTGTCCTTCTTGTATCTGCATGGGATTCTCTTTTGTTAAATTGGGGAAATTTTCCTCAATAATTTTGTTGAATATGTTCTCTATGCCTTTGTCCTGGGTTTCTTCCCCCTCTGGTACCCCCATGATCTTGAGGTTTGGTCCTTTAAGGGTGTCCCATAGTTCCCTCTTTTTTTTGCAATCTTTTTTGAAATTATCCAAGTTTCTGTTATCTCGATCTGTTTTTTTCTGCTTTGTCTTCCAGGTTCTATCTTCCAGGTTATTTACTCTGGTAGTGAAGGATTCCAGAGATGTTGCAAAAATCTCCATTTGAATTGGGTTTTCCAATAGAGCTTTTTGCATGGTCTCCATCTCTTTGTTGAGTTGCATTTTCATTTCAAAGGTTGTCTTACTTAATGCTTCCTTGTACTCATTCTTGTATTTGATTATGTCTTTGTTTAATTTAGCCAGCTGATTCTTGAACTCCTATGATTACTGCTTTACCTTTAGCTCATTTACTGTTCTACCAAAGTCCATTGTTTTTCCTCCATTGTATTGAGCCTGGTGGTGATGCTTGTGAGCTGATTCTGCACATTTCCCCTTACATTGTCAAGTTTTGCTTCCATTTCCATTAATACTCTGGATATAGAATCCATGCAGAGATGTCCTGAACATGTCATCTCCTCCCGGGCTTGCATCTGTGCTCTTTCTTTGATATTTTTGTTTTTTACTTCCTTAGTGTGGCTAGGCGTACTTGGTGTGGGGCACTCTTCCTGTGTGCTCTTCTTGAGTTGAGATCTCCCTGGGTTCAGGTGAGAGATTGCTTTACTCAGGCCCTCAGCAGAAGTGGGGACCTTGCATGAGATTCCAGTAAGGACTGGTGAGGTTTTGACTTGTGATCAGTTTTTCTGCTGTCAGAAAGTGTGTGTGTATGTGGGATTTCAACATTTCAGCAGCATTTTGGGGCTGGACTTTTACCTGAACCAAGGGTCAGTGGGCAGGGTTGTGGGGTACATGGGTTGGTGGGGAGCAAAGGGACAGCTCCCCTCACCTGGCCTTGCCTAGGGTCTGGGGTCTGAATGTGCAAGGGTGTGTGAGAGGTTGGCAGCCTTCCAAACCTTGGCTCGCCTGGGATCAAAGGGTTAGTGGGAAGAACTGTGGGTACACAGGCTGGTATGGAGCAAAGTGGCTGCTTGCTTGCCTGGACTGAAACCCAGGGTCTGTGGGCACAGTCGTGGTACCCACGGGCTGGTGGGGGCCAAGGCAAGGCTTCCTCACCTGGCCTTGCCTAAGCTCTGGGGTCTGAACACACAAGGGAAGGGTCCTCAGAGTAGCCATTTTACAGATGGGAAAGCTAAGGCTGCAAGACCGCTGTGGCTACCTCAAGTGATCCAGAGAGTATGGTTAGGGTTGGAAGCCACCTTTACCTAGTTGCTTCCTGCCCACTGAGACAGAAAATTTCTGTGGGAAAGTGGGCAGGAGAGATCACCTGGGTGTGACCTGAAGCTTCCCTAATGCTCCATCTCTCAACTCCACAGGCCTGGCGACTATGGCACCCTGCCCCAGAGAGCAGTACTGGGACTCCTTGGTGAACACCTGTGTCCCCTGCAAGTTAACCTGCAGCCAGAAGAGCCAGCTCACCTGCGCAGCCTTCTGCAGTGAGTTCTGGGGTCTGAGCCCAGGGGACAGTTGAGTCACCCCCTCACTTCTCCAATATCCCTCTGGTCCCAATGCAGTCAGGAGGTGGAAGAGTGGGTTCAGGGAAAGGAGGTTCACAAGGTAGCATTCTGACTCAGACTTTATGCTCAGGCATAGGATCTCTTCAGCTGCTTGCACATATCACCAAATGAGAGAGAAAGAGAGAGAGAGAGGAGAGAGAGAGAGAGAGAGGAGAGAGGAGAGAGGGGGAGGGAGAGAGGGAGAGAAAGAGAAAGGGAGAGAGGCTTCAGTTTTCAGTTTTTCCAGGGACTAGAGTTCTTTGCTTTTATGAGTTTTTTTTTGTGAGGAGTGGGAAAGTTCCCTGCCACATGACCTGATCCATGTGCTAGGAGCCATGGAGGTGTGGGGAGTCATGATGGCACTAAATAGGACACAAGGCTAGCTAAGTGGTCTTGAGGGTCTTTGGCAACATGGAGGCTGTTCTTGCCTTTCTATTGAGCTTTGGTTGGGGGCACCAGGGCCTCTGAAAATGACATCCATCTTCTATCAATTACACATGTGGTAATTCCTCAAAATAGTCCAATGTTCAGGTCAGATACAGTTTTCCCTGATTGTCTTTTTTTATTGTCCATTGTTGTTTTAATAAAAAAAAGGAACGGGTCGGCTGGTCTTGAAGTCTGCCCGCCACGCTGCCTCTGGTCCCCGGAGAGCCTGGGCAGGAATGTGCGGGGGGGGGGGGGGGGGGGGGGGGGGGGGGGGGGGGGGGGCAGGCCGTGCTGCTGGCTCTGGGAACGCTGCTGAGGAAAGCACCAGGGAGGCGGGGATGGCTGGGCTGACCTGGGCCAGGTATGCTTCTGGCTGGCTAGCACTGGGGTGTGGGCCCGCTCCATGTTGGCAGCTGTGGCATTCTGCTGACAGGGGTGGTGGTGGTTCTTGTGCAGAGGGCACGGAGGGGACCTCGGAGAAGGAGGGAGCAGGCATGTTCCGAGAGTTGGCAGCTCGACAGCCACGGTGGAGGCGGGCAGCTGTGGGAGCATGCCCATGGGCCTGAGAGCCTGTGGAAGTGTTACAGCTCTGTGTGTGTTCAGCTCATCTCTCCAGAGAGAATAATGGACATAGACTGGGGAAAAAGACATGGCAAATAATCCCATTTTATTGTAGCAGCATCGTGGGTTAAATAGAAATTAAGGAGGAGGGAGGGAAAGAAATGGGCAACGAGGAATGGAAGAAATCAGCAACCTGTGAATACCTGCTTTGCATGTGGACATGAGCTTGGGCACGTATCAGATGGTGGGGGTAGAGGAACTGCCACCTTCTAGGCACAGCTGGTGTGCGAACCTGGGTCCATGTGGCTTGCTTTGGGGGTTGGGAGTCTCAGAGTTGAGGGTGGATTTAGGGAAATGCCTACCAGGTTAGCCACCAGGGTTTCTGACCTCATTCAACACCCTCTTAACCCTTTGTCCTCCATGCCCTCCTTAAGCAATACCAACAGAGAAGCCTGCCACGCCCCTGGGAGACGCTCAGAAGAGTCTGCTTTCAGAATGAGGTTTGGAAAC
Organism: Zapus hudsonius; assembly: GCA_004024765.1. Taxonomy (NCBI): domain Eukaryota; kingdom Metazoa; phylum Chordata; class Mammalia; order Rodentia; family Dipodidae; genus Zapus; species Zapus hudsonius. The sequence goes on from PVHP010034299.1 coordinate 18,653, forward strand.
TGCCTGAACTATTCTGAGAGCTATGTGTGCTGAAGGGTGAAAGATGTCACCCTGATGGGACAAGAGGTACCCTCCCCTGGCTCCCCCGAAAGCGGCTGGATTTTGTTTGCTTGATTCTCATTTCATGTACAGCACATGCTGTCTTTTAAACACAAAAGTGCTACGTGTTGACCAAGGCAAGATGCAGCTTGGGATAGCAGCCCCCACCTAGACCAGTCCCATCGTGGAAGACCTTGCTGCTCACTGGTGACGGGAGGACTTTCCTACCCAGGTCTACCTCCCCTCCCCTCAGTGAGGTGGTGGGGCCCTGGTCTTAGAGGCCCAGATAGAGACAAGTAGAGGAAGTAATGCAGGCATTCCCAGTAACCCTGAACTTACCCTGTTTTGCTTGGCAAAAAGTTCCTGATAAGAGATTGTCCCCTAAAAAGATGCCACTCACCCAGACTCTCCAGTAGGAAGTGCATTCCTACCCCCTGGATCACCCTCAGCACTGCACAGGATCA
>PVHP010034300.1:0-19118 GCA_004024765.1 Zapus hudsonius
GATACAGGTGTCCCCCACAAACAAATGAATGTGTTCTGATAGATCGATCCTCAGCTGATGGCAGTTTGGGTTTTACAACCTCGATGAAGCTGTGTTGTCGGGGGCAGGCTTATGGGGTTATAAGCCAGCTTCCCCTTGCCAGTGTTTGGCACACCTTCCTGCCGCTGTTTGCAGTGCTGTGGCAGAGGTGATGTCCAGCTCTCTGCTCATGCCATCATTTTCCCTGCCAGAATGGAGTCTCCCCTCAAGTCCGTAAGCCAAATAAACCCATTCCTCCACAAGCCGCTTTTGCTTGGGTTCTTTCTGCGCAGCAACTAGAAAGCTGACTGCAACAATAACAAAGACAGAGAAGTCTCAAATCAACCAATTATCCTCATACCTAAGGTCATTAGAACAGATGTAAAAATCCAATACTAGGAGCTTGAGATGCAAGGAAATAATTAAGATCAGAGCTGAGATTAATGACTTGGAAACAAAGAAAACAATTGAAAAAATAGACAAATCAAAGAGTTGGTTCTTTGAAAGAGTCAATAAGATTGACAAACCACTGGCCAACTTAATCAAATGAAAAACTGAGAAGGCCCAAATTAACAAAATAAAAAATGATGAGAGTGAGATCACAACAGATCCTGAAGAGATTGGAAGTCCCATCAGGTCATACTTCCAAAACCTCTACTCCGCAAAATTAGAGAACCTGGAAGAAATGGATAAATTCCTGGAAACCTAACAACTTCCAAAGCTCAGACCAGAGCAGATAAAGACCCTAAACAATTTGATAACAATCACAGAGATTGAATCAGTAATCAAGAACCTCCCCAAACGGAAAAGCCCAGGTACAGATGGTTTCTCAGCTGAATTCTACCAAGCGTTCATCATAGAACTGAAACCTCTCTTTTGGAAGCTTGTCAGGGACATAGAAAAAGAGGGTAGGCTCCCAAACTCCTTCTATGAAGCTACCATCGCCCTAATTCCCAAACCAGGCAAGGATGTAACAAGAAAAGGAAACTACAGGCCCATATCCCTGATGAACTTGGATGCAAAAATCCTAAACAAAGTCCTAGCAAACCGAATATAAACCCACATCAAGTCTATAATTCACCCTGACCAAGTCTGCTTCATCCCAGGGATGCAGGGATGGTTCAACATATGCAAGTCAATAAATATAATTCACCACATTAACAAACCCACCTGCAAAAACCACATGGTCATCTCATTTGATGCTGAGAAGGCTTTTGACAAAATTCAACACCACTTCATGTTCAAAACCCTGGAAAGAATAGGCATAGATGGCCTGTACCTCAACATGATAAAATCAATATATAGATCTCCTAAAGCACAAATCATCCTCAATGGAGAACGACTCAAAAGAGTTCCTGCTTAACTCAAGAACAAGACAGGGGTGTCCACTCTCACCACTGCTCTTTAACATAGTGCTTGAAGTTCTAGCCCAAGTGATAAGATAGGAGAACAGCATAAAAGGGATACAAATTGGAAAGGAAGAAGTCAAACTATCCCTCCTTGCAGATGACATGATCTTATACATATAAGATCCAAAGAACAGTATCAGCAAACTCCTGAAGGTGATCAATGCCTTCATCAGAGTGGCAGGATACAAAATTAATACACAAAAATCAGTAGCCTTTCTGTATACAGAAGAAAAACAATCGGAAAAAGTTATCAGAGAAACTGTCCCATTCTCTATATCCTCAAACAAAATCAAATACCTGGGAATATCACTAATCAAGGTAGTGAAAGACTTATATAAAGAAAATATTGAAACACTCAAGAGGGAAATAGAGGAGGATGTGACAACATGGCAAGACATTCCATGCTCATGGATAGGGAGAATCATTATAGTAAAAATGGCAATCCTGCCGAAAGCAATCTACAGATTCAATGCAATGCCAATGAAAATCCCAACCTCCTTCTTCACAGACATAGAAAAAAACAATCTCAAAATTTATTTGGAAGGGTAAAAGACCTCGAATAGCTAAAACTATTCTAAACAAAAAACTTACGCAGGAGGTATCACCACACCTGACTTTAAAACATACTACAAAGCAATAGTAACTAAAACAGCATGGTATTGGCAGAAAAACAGACAGTCTGACCAGTGGAATAGAATTGAAGACCCTGCCTTTAATGCAAGTAACTTTAGCTTCTTGGTCTTTGACAAGGGTGCCAACAATGCTGGGCTAAAGATAGCATCTTCAACAAATGGTGCCGGACAAATTGGATAAACACATGTAAAAAAAATGAAAATAGATCCACTCCTTTCACCATGCACTAAAATCAATTCCAAATGTATCAGAGGCCTCAAGATTAACCATGTAACTCTAAACACCCTAGAAGAAAAAATAGGAGGAACCCTACATGAGATGGGAGTAGGAAATAACTTCCTGAGCAAATCTCTAGTAGCCCAGAAAGTGCAACAGTCACTTAACCAATGGGACCTGATCAGGCTCAAAAGCTTCTGTACAGACAAAAACATCGTTCTCAGAGTCAAAAGACCCCCTTCAAACTGGGAGGTGATTTTCGCCAGCTACAACTCAGACAGAGGCCTAATTACCAGAACCTACAGAGAACTCAAAAAAATTAATAACAAAAACCCAAACTGCCCCCTCACAAAATGGGGCACTGATCTCAACAGAGAATTCACAGAGGAGGAAACACAAATGGTCTTTTCTCACCTGAGAAAGTGCTCAGCATCCTTAAGCATCAGAGAAATGCAAATCAAAACCACAATGAGATACCACCTTTCCCCAGTCAGAATGGCAATCAAAAAGAAAACCAACAACAATCGTTGCTGGCGAGGATGCGGGAAAAAGGAACCTTCATTCACTGCTGGTGGGATTGCAAACTTGTTCGACCACTATGGAAAGCAGTGTGGAGACTTCTGAACAGAATGGACATAGAACTACCAATGGACCCAGCTATCCCTCTTGGCATCTACCCGCAAGATGTCACATCTCGATGCAGAAACATTTGTACAACTATATTTATAGCAGCTCAATTCATAATAGCTGAGAATTGGAATCAACCCAAATGCCCATCCATGGAGGAATGGACAGCAAAACTGTGGTATGTTTACACAATGGAATTTTACTCAGCTGAAAGGAAAAATGACATATCTAAATTTAGGAAAAAATGGTCTGACTTCGAGCAGATCTTACTAAGCGAACACTCAAAAGAACAGAGAATCGAATGTCGCATATTCTCCCTCATAAGCGGTCCTTAACCAGGATAACCGTAAACTCTATGCTGGCTAGTAAAAAGAACTGAGAGGTTAGGAATGAGGTATAAGGGAAGGGGGGAGGAGAATGGCTTAAGCATGAGGCTAAACCAAATTAGGTTCAAAAACATAAAATCCTCACAAGCATACTGTAACCTATTGAGCAAGTAGTTGGCGTCGACTGGCAAGAAGGGCCGTGAGTAGTAGGGGAGAGAGTCTAAGCCTATGAATAATTGATCAGTTGGACAACCCCTGGTCCCAGTCACTGGTTCCTTCCCTCACTGAGCTGTTGACCAAAGTGACTCATGAGGTTCCAAAAACAAGACAGAATTCTGTCAAGGCTCTTGAATGCCCTCCTCAGGCCTGAGGCAAAACCCTGTTGCTGAAGAAACCACAGAATGCCATTGATCAGCATTGAGAGACCCTTAACCAGCCCCCAGGTGGTAATTAGTGTATTGCTGGAATGCACTGCACAAGCTGCCAGGGGAAGCTGATCAACAACAGATGGAGTAAACAGAGACCACTGGCATGAAACACAATCTGCGGCCATGAGTAGGCTGACCACACCTTCTACTGGGAGAGAAGAGCGTACCAAGAAAGGAGCACTTGTGAAATGGAGGAGCCTGAGCCTGGGGGAGACAATCAACAGCTTTCAAATTCAGCCAAATATTCCACTTAGTGAGGGGGACCCATCGTCTGGAACTTGGGATTCAGGGCCATAGGCACCAGATCCTGTACTCTTGGGCTCCCAAGAAAAGATGCACTATGGGATCGATTAACAGGGAGGCTACTAAAAATAGAATCTAGGTAATCCAGAATGGTGTATATTTGTTAACCTACACTGATCTCACTCTCCAATGGAGATTGTGTTTATATTTTTCAGGATGCAGCGAGAGAGCTGGGGCCTATCCAACCCTACCAACCGACCATAGGCCGATAGCTGAGATCCTGGCAAGAGATGAGCCACCACAGTCATATAGTGGAGGATCCATATGGAAACCCGCAGAGAATGACAGGATGAACAAGGGACCCACAGCTACAGCCATTCAATCAACACAGGATAAGCCAGTGAGACAGAAACCAATGATTTTCGACACAAAGACCACTAAGCTCACAACATTAAAGCAGCCTTAATACTCACCCACCACGACTCAGGGAACTGAGCGGAAGAGGGGGCAGAAAGATTGTGAGAGCCGTGGTGGGAGAGACTATCCAGAGGCATGGCACCCCTCAGTAACAACATACTAGGGCCAGGAGAACCTGGATGAATAAATACTAGGCTATCCATGGTCCCTGTCACAAGGACTGATCCAGACAACCCATGGAGGAGGAGGATATCCAGCTGATTGGGGATGGGGGAGGGGGGCATTGGGAAATTCGGGATAACAACTCATTGTTTGCCCACTAAATAATGTTTAAAAAAAAAGAATTGGAAAACAGGTGTTTCAACAAAACTTACATGTGAATGTTCCTAGCAATACTGTTCACAATGGCCGAAAAGTTGAAACTGCCCAAAAGATATCTTCAATACGTAAATAGATAAAAAAGTATGTTAGATCCATACAATGGAAAATCATACATGCTTCAAAATTAATACACCTTAAAACCATTTTACTAAGAAACTAGACATAAAAGACCACATATTATATGAGTTCATTTATGTGAAATAAAGTAGGCAAATTTATAGATACAAAAAGTTGATTTAGTGGTTGCTTAGGGTTGCTCAGGAGAAAGAAAGATTAGATAGTAGAAAGTAAAAGGGTAATAGTCAAAGGATACAGGGTTTCTATGGTGATGAAAATATATTTAAGTTGACTATGATTATGGTTTCACATTTCTGTACATATACTTAAAAACATATTATTGAACATGCTATGTAGGCACACTTATGATATCTTGGCTATTTCTCAGTAAGCCATTTTTAAAAGCAATTTATAAGCCACACTACAAATATTAATCATCACTTTATGATTCTACATAATATTTTTGGGAAAAGAATAGTAGTATCTCACTTCTTGGTTCATTTATTTCAGATTTTTGGTCCTAAATGATTTTTATCTGTTTTTAGAAACCCACTATAAAGTGATAAATATTTACCAGCAATATTAATATCCAAAATAAAGGCCAAAGATGATGAGAAAACTGCCCAGAAAACAGTTTCTAAAATGTTTAATATTTTTTTTTATTTATTTGGAAAGAAAGAGAGAGAACAGGAATGCCAGGGCCTCTAGCTGCTGCAAATGAACTCCAGATGCATGTACCATCTTGTGCATCCAACTTTACATGGGTACTGGGGAACTGAACCCAGGTCGTTAGGTTTTGCAGGCAAGCGCCTTAACTGCTGAGCCATTTCTCTAGCTCCATTTCTAAAAATTTTACTTGCATATTGGAAATAAATGGGTCATTTTCCTTGATATCAAAAAGGGCAACTAGCATATACATATAATGTGTGCATATATACTTTGATACATAATAGGTAAATATACAGTGTTCAATTTTTGATTTGTAATAGGACAAGTAGAAGGAAATAGAAGTGAGGGTTTTTTTCACTCATTAAACAAACATCAGGCATGTAATATAGAACATAGACGAAACCATAAGGTACCCTTATCAAATTAAAGAGAGGTGATGCAGATATGTGGTAAACTCTAGAATACAGACCAGTGGATAGAGGCCAAACAACACAGGAGTGCTTAGGAGCAGAGAAAATGTCATAGGTTAGTCAACAGGGGCATGTGTTTCCCTGGAGAAGATTCCTAGCAAATTGTTGTTGTTGTTGTTGTTGTTTATAAATTATATCTTTATTATCCATATTTAGATACACTGAATGAGCAAATAATGTGTTGATTTCCCGAATTCCCTGTCCCCAATAAGCTGGTTATTCTACTCCGTGGTCAGACTGGCTCATTCCATGGGGCAGAGGATTATGAATAGCCTAGGAGTCAGCCCAGTTCCACCCACCTTAGTGTGATGTTACTGAGGGAGGCCGTGTCTCTGGCAGTTCTCCTTCACCACAGCTCTTATAATCTTCACCCCCCTCTTCCGCTCAGTTCCCTGAGTCATGATGGGTGAGTATTTAGGCTTCTTTATTGTTGAGGTCTTAGGGGGTCTCTGTACTTTTGCTTTAGGTTGTGTTGAAAATCGTTGGTGTCTGTCTCGCTAGCTTATCCTGTGTTGACTGATTGGCTGTGGTTACAAGTCTCTTGCTTATCCCACCATTCTCTGCGGGGTTCCATGTGGAGCCTCCACAGTAGGTCTGGGGTGGCTCATCTCTTCTGGGGATGTCAGCTATTGGCCTGCGGCTCGTTGGTAGGGTTATAAAAGCCACAGCTCTCTCACTGCATTCTGAAAAATACAAACAGAATCTCCATCAGAGAGTGAGAGCAGTATAGGTTAATTGTGATACACATTCCTGAATTAGCTAGATTCTATTTTAGTAGCCTCTTTGTAAATCACTTGTAAAGTGCATTTCTCTTTGGGGTCCCAAGATTTTGGTTCCCAATGTATTTCACCCTGAGTCCACAATTCCAGTCAAGGGCTCCTTGTCACTGAGTGGATTACTTGGCCAAATTAAAAGCTGTTAATTGCCTCCCCCAGGCTTTGGCGCCTCCATTGCATAAGTGTTCATTTCTTGGTTCTTTGCTCTCTCCCAGTAGGAAGTGTGTTCAGCCTACTCATGGTGACAGATTGCGTTTCATGTCAGTGGTCTCTGTTTACTCCAGCTGTCGTTGACCAGCTTCCCCTGGCAACTTATGCAGTGCCTTCCAGCACTGCACTAACTACCATCTGGGGACTGGTTACCATTCTGAACCTCACAGGGTCTCTTGGTGCTGATAGATGGCTTTCTGTGGTTTCTTCAGCAACAGGCTCTTACCTCAGGCCTGGGGTATTCAAGAGCTTTGACAGAATCCTGTCTTATTTTAGGGACTTCATGGGTCACTTTGGTCAACAGCTGAGTGAGGGCAAATGTTTTTTTAAAGCTTCTAAAAAGGCCTTTGGCCCACAGAACATCCAAAGATGGTACAACTAATTATCTTGGCAAGAACTTATATGCAGTTGCTATTACTTTCAGAGAGGAGTCCATCTTCATTTCTTCCCACAGTCTCAGGCCCTCCAAACAGTAAGTGCCCTACAATTTTTATTAAAATGGTTCCCGTTGGCCTTTTCAACTAACGAGGACCGCATAATAATGCCACAGACAAGAGTGTTGCAGGTGATGGTGCCTCCTTTGAAGTCCTGTCCGCAGTGCTAATGATCTATGGGCAAAAGAAGTCACTTGTGCATTTCTATAGAATTATTTTAGCTTTATGTCACTTTTCCTTTTGCTAAAAATGTACTAAGTAAAGTCATAATAACTAGCTAACTAATTGCCTTCCCCACTGATGTTTAACTTCTATAGCAACTGGGTTCAAGTAGAAACAGCCAGAAAATGATTTTTGTGAACTCAAGTGAAACTAATGATACCACCACATAAGAGAAAAACTGTTACCATCATACAAAAAAGTTAACACAGAGCAGATTCAAATCTAACAGAGGCCCTTTCAACCCTGCAGGTAGTGGTGTTTTCAAAAGTTTGCTAGCTGATCATTTTATCTGGTATTGTTTGAATGTTCAAATGTTTCCCAGAAGGACAGGTAGCTTTTTTTTTTTCTAACCTTGAAATAGAAATGGGAAATGATGAGATTTGCCTGTCCATTTCTACAAATCTATCAGTCCTCACTAATGGCAAATACAACCAAGATTTAATTCCTTGGTTAACTTGAATCCTCGACTCACCTTCTAAAACTGCACTTATGTTGGTGACAATCTAGCTTCTAGTGTTTGGGAAATTGTGTTACTTATTGATAAAGTGAAGATCTGCTTGGATTCCTAACTTTGTATAACTCACCCAGGGTGTCTATTCACAAAGTAGACACCTTACCTGTACAAAGCCTACTCAGAGGAATAAGGGAACCAACATTTGTTGCAAACACATCATATGCTTTGTATTTTACAGGTATGATCTCATTTTAATCCTCAAAATAACTGTGTTCAATAAGATCCATACTTTACAGAGCAAGAAATAGAGGTTCAGAGAGATTCTTGACCTGTGACCTTCAGCAAATGGTTGTACAAGGATTCAAGCCTAAGTGGAAAGCCAAAGTCCTTATGAGGTTCAATGTTCTACGTGTTCATGTCCTCTCCCCCACCTACCTTTTGGGTCTAATTTTCTATGATCTCAGCTTCTTCACTCTCCTCCTATCCTGCAAATCTGTTCCCATTCCATCTTTTTAAAAAACTTTTTATTGACAGCTTCCATAATTTTAGACAAAAAAAACATAATTCCCTCCCCACTCCCACTCTTTGCCTCTCAAACCCACTGTTCATCATATCCCCTCCCCCCTTCTCAATTAGCCTCTGTTTTGTTTCAATGTCATCATCTTTTCCTTCTGTTATGAAGGTCTTGTGTAGGTAGTATCAGACAATGCAAGGTCATGAATATCAAGGCCATTTTTGGTCTGGAAGATTGAGTTGTAAGCAGTCCTACCCTTCCTTTGCATCTTACAGTCTTTCCGCCACTTCTTCTGCAATGGACCCTGAGCCTCGGGGAAGTGTGTAGAGATGTCCCAGTGCTGAACACACACACACACTATCACTTCTTGTCAGCACTGTGGTGTATTTCCAGTCATCCCAGTGGTCTCCACCATCTGAAAAGAGAAGCTTCTCTAACCAAAAGTGAGAGTAGCATTAATATATGGCCATAAACATAAAAATGTGTCCAGAGGGCAGTTTGGTGGGCATAATATATGCATTTAGCCAGACAACAGCAGGCATTATTCCTCTAGGGCCCATGGCCTCCCCTGCCATAGGGTATTTACTAGGTCTTCAGTACCAGGCATGATTTCCCTCCCGTGAAGTGGGTCTCCAGTCCAATTAGAGAGCAGTTGGTTTCTCCCACAATAGAGGTGCCACTATTGCCCCAGTTGGCTCATTTGGCCTGGCTGGCCTGCCTTAAGGCTTGCAAGGTCCACTGTTCACCACAGTGATGACTTCTGTCTCCCATAAGGCTGCATGCAACATAGCTTTTTCCAGCTTTCTGTCAGCTGGTTAACAGGGAGGAGGTTTCCAGCTCAGCTCCAGCTTGATTTCTCAGTGACCTGAATGAAGCCCAAGCATGTGGAGTCTTCAGCAATAGGGTCTTACCATCTCATTCTGGTGGGCAACCAAGAGCCTTGGCAATGGCCTGTAATGTTTTTGGGACCTCAGAACCTCCCTGGCCTTCCCATATTTTGAACTGGCTTTTCCTTCTGACTGGAATCCTCTTCCCCACAGCTTATTCTTTCCCCTTTTCATGTCTTCGTGCCAGTGTTACCATCTTAATGAGCCCTCCTCCTGGTCATTCTACTTAAAACCACTCCTGGGCTGGAGAGATAGCTCAGCAGTTAAGGTTCTTGCCTGCAAAGCCTAATGACCTGAATGATTCATCATTACCCACATAAATCCAGATGCACAGTGTTTGATGCATCTGGAGCTTGTTTGCAGCAGCTGGAGACATGGTATGCCCATTCTCTCTCTCTCTCTCTCTCTTTCTCTCTCTCTCTTTCTCTCTCTCTTTCTCTCTCTCCTATCTTCCTCTGTTTGCAAATCAATAAATAAAGATAGTCACTCCTTCAGCCCACTCTCCCTCAGTCCTTTCCTTCTTTGTTTTCTTTTCTTACAGCGTTTATCATCCTAATGTCATCCTTACTGTCCATAACATCACTATAAGACACACAGAACTAAGGTATATGCATAGTGGAGGCTCATTATTGGTTTAGTGAATAAAAGAAAAGTTCAAATGACCCCCAAAGTCTCAGTCAGTCTCTCTCTCTCTCTCTCTCTCTCTCTCTCTCTCTCTCTCTCTCTCTCTCTCTCTCTCTCCATGCATGAAGCCCAGGTTGATCATGAATTCCTGTTCCTTCTACTTCATTCTCCCAAGTGCTATGATTACAGGAATATGCCACCATGTCTTGCTTAAACTTTTATTTTTAATAGACATTCTTAAATATTTTAATTTGTTTTCCAGCATAAAGAGATGGGGGAATAGGCATACCAGGGCCTCATAACACTGCAGATGAACTCTAGATGCATGTGCCACTTTGCATGTCTGACTCTATGTGGGTATTACATTGTCAGACTTTGCAAGCAAGAACCTTTAGCCACTGAGCCATCTCTTCAGTCCCTAAAAATTTTCTTTCGTAAACATTTTAAATCTGAATCTCTCCCTCTGCCCTCTGTCTTTCACAATGAATCAGAGTAAGATGCAAAACCTTTTGTCAGCTACCCATCTTGTGTTTATGTGATTGAGGGTCAGGCAGAGGAGGACGTTGTTTAGACTCCTGGACATTTCTGTTATGGGAGGGTGGCAATGGAAAGATGACCTGGAGCTGTGTGTGCACAAGAAAATGTGCCATCTGTCTAGGAGCTGGGAAGGGAATGACAAGTCTTGCTAGTCATTACACAAGTCAGTGAGTGAGCCATGGTGCTGAACAGGCTTTGAGATGGGAATCTCTGGACAGGACCGGGAGTTCTTTCCTCCTCTGCCCCTTATGGCCTCATCTCTCTAAGCCCATGCTCTACATGGTATTAACAATCTTGAGGGATGCAAAATAACACTGAGCTTTCCAGATAGTTAAAATTCAGAATTTTATAATGAACAGTCAAAAGGCTTAATGCATTTTCTGCTTTGCTCTCACCATTTATTGAAATTCAACATAGGACTGATTCATCTTTAAAAGCCACCTCATACTTTGTAAAAAAAAAAAAAACCTATAAACTTATTAGAAGAAAGACAGTGATAGGAGGCAGAGGCAGGAGAATTGCCATGAGTTTGAGGCCACCCTGAGACTACATAGTGAATTCTAGGTCAGCCTGGGCTAGAGGGAGACCCTACAAAAATAACCTCTAAACAGTTATATACATACATACACACAAGAAAACATACACACCCCAGCTCCAGCTGTCTCTTCCAGGCTTTTCTCAATGTATATGTGCTTCATCTATACTAGGAGAAAATTGAGTAGTAGTTATTTCTGAATTGCAGGATTGAGGGTGGTTATTATTTTCTTTATATATCTGCATATGTTTAAAAATATCAGCAGGAAATGTACATTATATTATAATCATAAAATTAATTTATTTTATCAGTAATTTTAAATGTTATTTTCCTTAATGATCTGCAGGTTTTCCTTAAATTCATGATGCTGCTTTTGAGTCCACTTGCTTTTCATTAAGCCCTACCATGAAAAGAAAAATAACAACATCATTTAACTTAGTGAATTCAGATTTTCTGATTTTTTAAATTGATTACAGTTTTCAATTTTTCACACTGAAATTATATAACTTTATAATTATACATAAATATACATAACTCAGGAAACTGTTTATTCCTTGACACCTTGACCAAGGTTAGTAGCCTTATTCATGACAAGATAGGACAACATTTATAAGCCAAAAACTTGCATGCATAATTAATTTCTACATTTCAGTTAATACTGCCATGCTATTCCTTATTACCATCCATGATTTCACCTGTTATCAATAAAATGGAATAGCCTATAGGCATTAGAGAGAAGGGGGTAGAGTTAACTTATATGGAACGATGTTCTTGAAATGCCTCTAAGTTACAAATTGGGGTATAGAGTCACTCACCTATTTATAAGAATTTTTAAAAATATATTTATTTAAATATGATAAAACAAAAGGGCACAGAGAAGATTGCTTGCAGTGATTATTGCTTTTGAGTCAAATTGGCAAAGGATTTTTCCTTAAATTATTATTCTGCACTTTTTGAAATGCTAAAATTTGGGGGGAGTTGGTTTTTGTTTGTCTTCAGACAGGTTCTCATGTAGCTCAGGCAGATTTTGAACTCATTTTGTGGCCAAGGATGGACTTGAACTCCTGCCTCCACTTCTCAAGTGCAAGGATCATACGTGTGCACCACCACACCCTCCCATGAAATGCTACAACTTAAGTAAAACGGTATTCATATTTTAAATATGTCTACCTACTCCGTAGGTGTAGGTATTATTCCCAAGATTCCAAGAATCTTGACACATTGTTACATTACTTCTTTCCCTGATCTCGGGTGTCAGACTAAGATCACTGTTGTCTTCCCAAAAGCATTCAAAGTGCCTGACATTATGCAGGTGCCCAATAGATAATAATCCAGAATATGACCATACCAGAATATTACTTAGGTTTTTTGTTGTTTTTTTGTTTTTTCAAGGTAGTGTTTCACTCTAAGTCCAGGCTGATCTGGAATTCACTATGTAGTCCCAGACTGGCTGAACTCACAGAGATCCTCCTATTGAGTGCTGGGATTTAAGATGTGTGCCACCACACCTCAAAAAGAGAGAGAGAAAAAGGGAGGAGGAGGGAGGGAGAGATGATCACCATGCCAGGACCTCTTGCTGCTGCAAACAAACTCCAGATTTTACTGTCCCACTATGTGCATCTGGCTTTTACGTGGGTACAAGGGTCATTAGGCTTTGCTGGCAAACACCTTAATCACTGAGCCATATCTAGTTTTGTTTTTTTTTTTAATTTATTTTATTTACTTGAGAGAGAGAAAGAGAAAGAGGCAGATAGAGAAAGAGACAATGGACATGCCAGGACTTCCAGCCACTGCAAATGAACTCCAGACACCTGTGCCACCTTGTGCATCTGGCTTTACATGGGTACTGGAGAATTGAACTTGGGTCCTTCTGCTTTGCAGGCTAGCGCTTTAACTGCTGAACCATGTCTCTGGCCCCCTATCTAGTTTTAAATTTTTCTAGTTTTTAATTTTTTTGCTTTATGGTTTAATGGAAATGTTTTTATTTTTTAATGGAAACATCTGAATGCACGTGTTTGTTTTTTTATTTAACTTTGGGAAATAAACCCACAGCAAACATACTCCATTTCCTAATATATTCCTCAACATCAGGGTTTTTAAATACATTTGCCAGAGGTCCCACAGTGACATCTAAACTACTTGTCTCCTGAACTGGCAGATGGAGGAGGCAGACACTCAGCTGGAGGAGCCTGAATTGGAGACACTTCACTTTCAAGCCCAGACTTTAAGAGAGGTAAACTACATACCTAATCCTTCCTAATAGATTCCAGAAAGAACATAGATGAAACTTCTCTTGATCTTGTGGGGTGTTTTTTTTTTCTTACACAAATGTAGTACTTTGATCGCTTACAACCAAAAGGCAGTATTTAAAGAAATAGCACAGGTCGGTTTTATTATACACAGCTCCATGAGCAAGATGCTACCTTGAGTAGCTGTTTAAAGGGCTCACGCTTCAAAAGGTAATTGACCTGAATTCTCCTTCCTGCTCTGCTCTGGTGAGTCTCTCTCCATGTGCAGGCCTCCTATGGTCTCACACATGGAAGAAATACAGTAGAGTCCTGGGGATCCTAAGAATCTAGGCCACTGTGATTAAAACTAATTCAAACATTATTTTAATGCCTGTATTTAGTTTGCTAAAAATTCTCAACTTCTGTGGGTACCTAGGGGCTGACAGCTAGCTCCATTCTGGAATGAATCAGAAGTTGATTTCTAGAGAGGAACGCTTTAAAGTGATTTCACCTGCTCGGGTCCCATCTGGTTAGGAATATGATGAAATGGAATTCTGTCCCTCTGCTTTCAAAGTGTTTGTTTTGGCCTGTGTCATGAGCAAAATTACAAAACACATATATCTAATAGGAGGAACTGTGCTCTAGCCACGTGCCCCATGAACAGTCAGTTTAATGTATCCGATCTTCAAAACTCATGAAGAAATATATTTTCCAAATTTTTACTGATTGAGTCACATTATCCTATGTTAATTTTCCAAATCCATATCATTGTCTTGCTCCAATGAGTTATTTTGTCTTTTTTAAATTTGTGTGTGCGCACACACACACATGCACACACGCATGTGCGTGTTTGTGGTATGTGCCCATGTAGCAATGCACTGGGGTGTGTTCACCTACGGTGGGTGGCTTGGGCAGAATATTGGGTGTCCCACTCCATCTCTCTGCTTATTTGACTCAGTCTCTTACTGATCCCAGAGTTTACTGGTTGTTTTTGTTTTTGTTTTGTCTTAAGGAGCTTTAGCAATTCTCAAGTCTCAGCTCCTCTAACATGGACTTGGGGTTACAGACACATATGGCCATGCCAGGCTCTTTATGTGGTCCTGGGGATTGGACTCTAGCATTCTTTCAGGCCTCCCCAAGATCTCATGCTTGTACAGGAAGTGCTGGTAACTACTGAGCCACCTCTCTAGCCCAGTGAATTATTTTAACTTATAATTTTTTTAACTTATAAATTTAAGTCATATCTGCTAATGCTATTCTTAGGGTGATTGTGCAGCTGGCTAAAGTTCTCTAGAATTTATGGGAACATGGACTTGAGGTTTTAAATACCTAGTACATTTCCTGGTTGTAGAAATCTGTGAACATCAACTGATCATTGTTCTGAACATCTCTGGAACAGAGTGGAATAAACAGACATCTTTGGTACATAATATTCCTAGAGTGTTTTGTGACTTTCTCCCATTTTGGAAAATTGTATTGTTGCTATCATTTTTGAACACTTCCAGAAACAAGCTTGACCTTGAAGTTCTGACTCATTTATAAAACTCTATGTTATGAATTGCAGCTCTCTGTTTAGTACACAGTGAACCAAGGCAGATGTTTGGTTGGAAGATTGTTGTGTTGCCTGAGGTTGTATGCTAGCAAAGAAAAGCATGGGAACCAAATTTATAATTAATATTCCTATTTCTGATATGTGTCATTATATGTGCTGCCATTGTATGTTTCTCACACAAAACCATAGTCATTGACCTTAAGTGATAAAAAAGGATAGATTATATATGTATACACACATAGATAGATAGATAGATAGATATCCCCAAGGTACATATATAGATATATGTTACATATCTATATATATGAATAACCTCTGTTATATAAAAAGGCAGTGGCTGAGGAAAGGAAATAATATCAAGTTCCTTGGATGCTGAGACAACACGAATATGAGCAAAACCCATATGAAGTCATTTAATAATGAGGTCAGGAATGCTGAATAATTGAACATACTCTTGGATCTTGATTTGCGATTACCCCAAACTAATATTTCACAAGCCATATTGCACCTTGTCACCAAGTCCTATTTTTCCCTCAAGATAATGTCCAAGTATTAATGGACCCAATTTGGTGGAAATTACCTAATTGGCTGCAGTCACTTCAACTTGAATGTGACATTTTGGACTGTTCTACAGTCACGAGGATAAGTTAGGAGCTTGAGCAGCAGACTTGCTCTTTGTGGTAATTGTAGCTGAAGCGTATGTTATCACCAAAGCTTATTATTTTGCAAGTTGTACACTCAGCTTTTTGTAAAAATTGTACCATAAGGAAAAAATCCCTGAGGAGGCTTCTTTTCCCTCCTGGTTTTTCTAAAGCCCTCAGCTGAAGATGACCAAACAAAATGCTCTATGATTGTGTCTAAGTGCACTTAACCACTGCCACCTGAAAAATAAATATCTTAGTACCACGAATTTAGCAGAGTTCATTAAGTCTGTGTTCTGTAGATTTTATGATTATTCAGGTAACCAAATTATTGCTAGTGAGTGGCATTAGGGAAGGGCATGCTTTCAACCTCAGGCAGTTTGGTGCCTCTTTATCAGGCAGGTATGAGAAAGAAGGGACTGCTTGCTATTCGTATTGTCTTTGGTCTCCGTTTTGTGCCTGAGCTTGGTGTCTGTGAAAACAGTAAGCTCATCACTGTGCAATGTGAGGACATCAAAAGATGGACATCTTTCTCTTTTTAGTAAGACTTTTTGTATTTCTAGTGCTCTATAATTTAAAAAGCAATATACATGCCCTCTCTTCCTTCCTTCCTTCGATATCCGTTGCACACATAAAAATGATTCAGGTCTGTGCTGGGCACTAAAGATAGAGATAAATGAAATATAGTCTCTGCCCTCAAGGAGTTACCTAGTTAAGACAAGGAGAAAGAGAGATAGCCAATCAATTAAAGTCCCTTCTGGTGAGTGTTCTAACCTGCTGGACTCCAGAAAATGCTGGGAAGTCAGGAAGCTTCACAGAGAAGGCAAATGAGGCCAGATCTTGAAAAATGACTGGTGTTTACAACTGAGAAGGAAGGGTGGTGAGAGAGGACTGGGTAGGTGGTCACCTCAAAGAGAAGGGACAGCAGGTATAAAATATGTGGCTGAAAAACAGATGAGGCCAGATCACAAAGACTTTCCTTATGTGCCTGTGCAGGTATCCTTAATTTGTCTTAAGATGCTTTCTGATTTATTTAGTGCTGAGCACTCAATGGTCATGTCTTCTCAGCACGTGGATGACTTTTCAGTCTTCCCGGTAGTCACTGCCAAGCGTAAAAAGAAGCTTCTCTGACTAAAGGTCAGCACTGGTCTGTGGGCATAAACATCAATATTTAGAGGGCATTTGATGGGCACAATGTATCCAGTTAGCCAAACAACATTCGTAGCTTCCTTCCTAGGGCCTATGACCTCCCCAGGCATAGGCCTTTGACTAGGTTTTCAGTGCCTAAGGATCAAGTGTTACCCCAATGGCAAATCAGAGTCTGAGACACAGAGATCGTAGGTTGTGGTGGGATTCTACTACCTATTGCCTGTCAACTTGAGACAAGTCACCAAGCCTTTTTGAGCTTAAAACACACATCACCTGCCAGGCGTGGTGGCACACACCTTTAATGTCAGCACTCAGGAGGCAGACATAGGAGGATCACTGTGAGTTTGAGGTCAGCCTGGGACTACAGAATGAGTGCCAGGTCAGACTGGGCTAGAGTGAGACCCTACCCCCCCCCCAAAAAAAATCAAATATCACCTGTTTAACACTGCTACTATTTAACACAGTGGTAACTTGATATTAATACTATTGGTCTTTCAGCAACAATTTGTTTCCATACATTGTTAATATTTCCTGGGTGCTATTAAGCAATGAGAACTAGGGTTAAAAAAAAAAACTATAGTTTCAGCCAGTGAGCATCAGCGTACCATTCCGCTACCAATCTTACCCAATGAGCACTGGACCACACTATCCAAAGGGAACTGTCTTTGGCAATGGGGTGTTTATTCTGCCATGATATCCCTGTCATTTATTTTTGCTCTGAGAAATAGTTTTGATCCATGATGGCTAACAAAAGATGGGCAAGTGCTATGGATGGAGCAGAGAAATAGAGTATCATGCTGTGTGTTCTAACACAAGTGTAACAGCAGGTCAAGTGAATTTCAAGAGAATGGTTGGAGAGAGCGTGTGATGCAGAAGGAAAGAGGAAACTCAGCAGACAGAGCAGTAGCAACATGATGTGGAGAAGGGCGTCATATGGAGCAAGGCATCCTGGGAGAATACATAGCAAATGCTCAAAAGATGAGCTATAGTTGGAATTGTTATTATCATAACCACTGTTACTTTCCTGCCTAGAAAACGAGAAGATTTGGAGAAATAATCTCTAATTTCCTGCCAGTTGTAACATTACCTGAATTCATGAACTCCTTCCTTCGTTTTAAGAATAAACTTTAATTCTGAGGGTTTGACTGCCCCCACCAGGGTTACATGGGGAGCAAAGAATTAAATACAAAATTTGAACTGAAATTCAAATTGTCTATTCCCTAAGCATGCACCTTTTAAAAAAGTATCTATCTATCTATTTATTTATTTAGGTCTCACACTATAGTTTAAGCTGGTTTGAAATTCACTATGTACCCCAGGCTGGCCATGAACTCAGGGCAATCCTCCTGTCCAGCTTTCTTTGCTTTTTTGTTTGTTGTTTGGTTTTATTTTGTTGTTCTGTTTTCTTAGTCCTTCCATTCTCTTCTGCAAGAGAAGTGGGGAGTGACAAGGGTTTTAGGTACACTGGAGGAAAGAAGGAAATTTAGCATAACATTAAACAATCTAAAGAGTATTCTTCAGCTTCTTTTTGTTTTAATGCATTGTTTGCTTTGAGTCAGGGTCTTGCCATGTAGCCCAGCCCTCCTCCAGCACTGCTGCTGGGCCCTGGCCTGCTGGGAGATTGGTAATCCTTTTAGGGCAAGTGGAAGGATTTTCCACCCAATTTGGAGAAAAGGTAAATCTCTGGGTGCGGTTCTTTGTCTTAATTGCCTTGTGTTCTTGTTTTATGTGGGTAGAGTCTTAGTCAGATATGTTTACCTTCTGGGGCAGTTATGGCCATTCCCCAAAGGCTCGGTGGAGAGGGAGACAAGGAGAAAAACAGAAATGGGAGGAGAAGCAGGAACTATTCCCAACAAACTGACCTATTTACCTATATGCTGCGGCAATGTTAATAGCGTTTTCTTTATTCTTTTCTACACACTCATAATCCACTATAAGTATCAGGAATTCCACCCTTTAGCTACTAGGAAAGATGCTTTCTTCTTTTATTTATTGGGTCTTCTTTCTTGTCTTCCCACGTCAACATTAGGCTAATCAGTGTCCCTTAGCAACTAAAATATCTGTGCTTAGTAGTTTTGAAATAATTATTTTTCATTCAGCTGAACTAATTTCATCAGAGGAGGTTCATGGGATCATTTTGATTTGCAAAATTTCTTTCTCTTTCTATTTCTTCCACATTTGATTTTGAGCCCACATTTAATGATATTTGAAGGTTTGTCCTTCAGTGGCATCTGGGCATGTAGAATAGGCTCTGGGACAGTCTCAGAATTGAAACCACTATTCTATAAACACTGAAAATTAGGAATTATCTCCAGAGCTGTTTGTTAACGAACTCAAAAGCTAACCTTTAGGGCTCATTAAAATTCCACTGATGAAAACTCAGAGCGCACAGGTCTGTCTCTCTCTCTCTCTCTCTCTCTCTCTCTCTCTCTCTCTCTCTCTCTCTCTCTCTCTCTCTCTC